>JAVSBS010026882.1:158476-173853 GCA_033124195.1 Coracias cyanogaster | reverse complement strand
ATTTTCTACCCACTTCTTAATATTGACAGCTTCCCCGTTCTATTTAATGTCCAAAAATGTTTCCCATTTCTGAAGTGTAACAAAATCAGTAAAGCTATAATAAAATTCCTGTGTATAACTTAAATTTAATATAAATGTAATGTACTATGGCAGCAGTCAAAAAACATTGTGCTTCATTAATTTTTCAGATTTAGGAGCAAAAATCTCAGATTTGAGTCTGTCCCTATGTGACTAGCTAGTAGGTCACAGATGCAGGTATCATGGAGTAAGACAGAAACATAACAGTAATTGATTTTCTGAACTTCTTGTGGGTAACAGCAGCTATTGTCTTGTGCTGTGGGCAAAATTCATTCACCAAGACATATTTCTTTGTTTTAATGACTGTTGGTTGTTTATCCTTCCTAATAAGTAATAAACTTGCTCTTCAAAGCTGTAACAGAAAGGTCAAGGGGAAAAGGGCATTCGGCATTTCTATAGTATTTTCTTTTATTCTACAAATAAATATGGTACAAGTAACTCCCATGGAAGCAATACAGAACAGAAACATACCTCAGGCAAGACATATGGACACATAAGAATCAGAAATCACTTGCTCTAAAAGCCAAAACCATGGTTCTAAAAAGAACAACAAAGGAATAATATATCTTTACCCACATCAAGGAACACAAACCAGGATGGCATAATATTTAACATTGTCAAATAGTGTTTCTATCATCCTCCCCTTGCATATATTTCTACCATGACATGATCCATGACCAGTGTAGGCTGGAGTTTAAAACTATGCAGGCTTGTGATAAGTAAGCAAAAAATGGTCAACATTATTTTCTGCAGAGAGCCACCATAAGATAAAGCTGGGATGCAACATTTCTACCCCATATAGATTGTGTCATTCTTAGCATAAGATGAAGACAAAGTGAAGAGCTGTCACAGGTTATTTCAAGTGCTCAGAAAGAGATAAGACAGAATTAAAATGGCAGGATTATGAGAGTCTAACATAACCTAAATAACAAGGTTTAAAATGTACTTTTTTTATTTAAAGGAGTGATGGCAAAGAACAAAAGAATGAAATAAAGAAAGGGATCATCATCATCATCATCAGAAGAAGAAACACATACATTCAAATACAGCATAAAGTCCAGAGAATGGAGGGAGGTAAAAACCTTTATTGGAAAGATTGAACAAGTACTTTTCAAAACACTAGTAAAACACAGTAGTAGACACCATGATAAACTCTAGATTGGTGAGGGATGTTGGAATAAAAAAAGTGTTCTTCCAAGATACAGCGTGCTTCCTAAGTGGTCTTAGACATGTGAAATGCTGAAACATCCTTGTAGTTGACCCTCTTGTCTAAACCTTGGTGTAGAACAGTGAGAGACGGAGGAGGGAAGCCTAAGCCTCAAGCAGACAGTGGTGTTATCATCAGTTACTACTTGTGATCAGTAAGGAAAGCTAAAAACATATCCAAAACAAACCCATCAGCCACACGTTGAATAGCTATCAGCTTTGCCATACTCAGAATATTAAGTTAGGTTATAAAATGTTCATTGCTATGTTTGGAACATCATAGCAACAAACCTGGGGACTTCAGTAAGGAGAACAAAGAGCAACAGTTTGCACCCTTAGCAATTTTCATCATGTCAGAAAATGAAGAATGGTAGAAGTAAATAAATACTGTTTGCTTTGCATTAAAGAAAGTTCTTCATTCCTTCCCTCAACTTTATCTGAATATAAATTTTAAAGCAGGAATAAAAAGGCTATACAAATTATCATAAAATACTCATACATATGCAAGTTAAAGTATATACACAGTACTTGCAATCTTCCCATTGTCTAAAAAAGAACAAGGATTTCAGTGGCTGTTCGAGTACTAGAGTTTTTTGGTTATGTTTTTAAATCAGAGTGTAATTACAATAGCTTCACTTGTATAGAGTTTAAGCTTGTGTACTAATTTCAGGAGACTTCTCTGAAGAGAAATTTAGATACCCTTTATTTAGCATACTTAGCTTTTTTTTTTTTTAAGGAGACCTACATTTATTCTATTTTTTTGTATTATGCAGGTATCTACTTCAAGTTAAGTTTATTGAAGAGCTTAGCTCAACAAAGACATCTAATAACTAGGAAGGTATTTCAAATTGTCTCAGCATACAAAAAAACCCCAGTTCTTCATGTTTCCCCATTTCCCTACTGTCAAAATTTGTATAAATATGTTGAGCGCTTCAAGTATGAAGACTCCATAATCTAGTAATCCACCTCATATCTTTGCATTTCATGTCAGGGTTTTCAGTTTTGAGCCAGAAAGTTAAAGAAAGGAAAGATATTTTCATACTTAACTGCCAGTTCTCTCTCTCTAGCTAAGTGAGAATGACTTTTAACTGAGTTAGACTGCTCTGCTAGGCAGTTTCCTTTAAAAGATATTTGTTTTAACTTTTTCTTCATGGGAGCTTGTCTGATTTTTCCATTAAGGATCTCAGCAAAAAAAATCCCTTCAGCAAAACTGAAAAGTATGTAAATAATTCCCCTTGAAATTTCATTAAGTTTAACACAAAGTCAGTATTGCAATTTTACTCTTATTTACTATTAAATTATACTTTTAAATAACAATTTATGGCTTTTAAACTTTCATGTGACAAAATCTGTACCAGTGTTGTTTCTCCACTGAAGCTGCAAGATGAAAATAATGAAAGAAATACAGCTATAAACTTTTTCAGGCAGTTCCCATACATTCAAGCACATATGGAGGATACTTTTTGCTTTGCTAGAAAGACTGTTTTCACAGTAATGAGAAGCAGAAGCAAAAAGAAAGAAAAAAAAAAACCACAAGAAGACAGTAGGAAATAATTTTATGTTCTGTTAATGAGGCTGAACAGGAAAGACAGCATAATGTATTTTCACCTAATGTATCATACATGAGACTAAACCTGTAGCAAGGAAGTGAGTTTAAATGCATGTTTTAAAAGCTCCTGAACAGCTCCTTGGATTTACACATCTGAGTAGCTGGTTACAAATTTTGACCAATTCAGATACAGCATTTTATATGCAATATTTCTTTGGGAGGAAAATGGAGTAGCTCGGTAGGGTGTTTTGTACATATACACTACCACATATGGCACATGTTTTTCAGAGGCTTATCTAGGTCTTTTTGTGGTCCTAGAGAGATTAACGAGCCCATGTATTCTGAAATTACACCTTCATAAAGTAGACATATGACTATCACCTCATTCAGACAAGTTATGCATCAGGTAACGGCTTTCCTCATACACGCACGCACTTTCAATATGTACCTTGCCAGTTTATTCTGCTAGATGACTTATATCTTTAAATTTAAATATAAGCTAGTGTTCTGCATGTCTATTAGGACAAGGCATATTGGTGTTCACCCATACATCTCCCCCTATATATATGTATACTTGCCCTGTGTTATTCTACATTAAAACTTCTTTAACTTACGAAGCCCAAAGTTTATCAAGATTAACTATTTCAGATTACTACTAGACGTTTTTCTTAGCAAGATCCCCCTCACTTGATCAGTTTAATTATTTATGCTTTTAAGTTAGTATAAGATAGCAAAGGCTGTTTGCAATAATCCCAGTGAAAAGTCATGTGAAAAATATCTAGTATTTATTACAGGTGTTTTGTTATGTTCACGACAAGTGTCAAGCCTTGTGTTTCCTTACCCATATGCCTGATAATATCTCTTCACATTTGATTTAAAGGGCTTGTGAAGAAAGTCGAGTGAGACTCAGCTGGAAATGAGAGGAACTATGGTGCATTAAAAATCAAAGGTCACCAATATTTATATGTGCTGTTTTAAAGTACACTGTTATCTTAAAATAGTATACAGGGTTTAAGTACTACTCAGTGGTCTATTGAACAGAGAGCCAAGCTTTCGCTTCCAGATTAGTTTCCTTTTTTTCAGTGGAATAAGAATTTTTTGTGATACATTGGTGTCCTTCTACTTAAAGGGTCTCTAAAATGAATAGAAATTAGACAGGTCGGTGAAAATTCATGCCATTATCCTCCAGAAAAAAGAAAAATATTAATTACAATATTTCAGTCTGTAAAATTTAACAACACACTAGGATCAACTCCTGACTTACAAAATCTGCATTTCTCAGGAAAGCAATGCTGGATGACATGCACCCTTTCAAATCCTTATCTTAAACCTCATTTTCTTCATAGATCCAGCACCACTCCTTCATTGTGTAGTGATAGAAAGCTGACAATCAAAAATATTCCATTGTTTTCCTGGATCTACATGTACATGAAAGATCAGACATTATGTTCTTCCTAATGACAATAGGAAACACCTATTTTGGTAAATTGTAACACTACAGGATACCGTATTTGTCAATTTTCTAATTCCACAGACACGGGTCCCCTTGCAGGGGAAAAAGAACGAAAAAACAACATCAAAACCACAAAAAAAACAATGCCAAAATGGCCAGATATCTTTATACAATGAGAAGCAATAAAAACAGTTTAAATTATTCATTTAAAAGACAAAGGTAATATTTTTCACACTATAGGCAGACACAGGTATATAGCAGGACTCAGCTTTCTAAGTCCTTTCAGAATCACACAGCCTCAGTTTTCATGCTTCTGTTGATGATAAAAAAGTGTCTTGAAAATACCACTATTCAAATTCTTTGCTGGAACAAATGGTATGTTCCGAATTCTGAAGATTTTTTATCCTTGTGCTTAGCTATAGATAGAGATCAAACTGGAATAATTACTTTGAATTACAGAAAGGAATGGGGGTACTGAATGTTTACTAGTTGTACAGATTGTTTTCATGCTTGTTCTGCTTTTGTAATGGCAATTGCACTGCTTGCACCTGATTTGAAGACCACCACATTGTAATTTTCGCTTTTACCATCATAGAACTCCATTTAGCTACAAATAAATACAGCTTTTTCTGAGGTTAGTTCAGGTTCAAGCAATATCATTCAAACATGTCTTGTACAGTTTTTTCACATGAGATGATCCGAAATAGTCTAACTGGACATCTCTCTGAACTGACACATAACAGAACTGCACAGCACCATACACACTCTGCCAAACATCTTTGTTTGTAAAAACATTCCATAATCATAAAAAAACATTCCATAATGTGGTTGAGTACCACAACCTCAAATAAAAGGGCACCAGGGAAATGTGTCCAAAATGGCAGAGAAATTTAGGCATGACCTCCAGAAAGATATTTAGCTCCTTCAAGCCCAAGTTTTGCCAGTCTCCACTATGGTGCAGCTGACACCACATTCTTAACGAGTAGCAAGATCTCTGTGGGTGGAGTGGGTCACATCCAGTACACAGTGACATTTTTATCTTCCCAGGATCATGCATTTCCTTTGAACATGAAAAATTTCTTTAATTAGAAGTTGAAACTATAACATCAAATCACTTCTTAGGTTTTTCGTGGAGAATGCACTATGTAGGTGCTAAATATAGAGAATATAGAAAGCATACTTTACTGTACATAGGGATTTTGTTCTCTTCCTAGCATTTTTTTTTTAATACATAAAGTAAAAACCTTTGGAATGGAATGACAGAGAGCCATATGACTAGAAATTGTAGAGCTCTGCTGATGTTAATAGCATGTGAGTCTACCACCTGCAGCTCCAGCTCATGCCCTTCACCTGATAATCTCTTCTCCTTACGTACACGTAACTCAAATAACAACTGAATTGTGCTAATACTGATTAGTGTGATGAGCTTACATGTTTGTTTTTCCTCAAATAATATTATGTTTTGTACATGAAACAAAATACTTGCCAAAAAAGAACAAATTTTTGGTTCTTTTGCTTTGCGGTATGATACCTTCATAGAAAATAATTATGGCCAGCAGCAGAAAATCAGCAAGAGATCTAGACTAAAGGATCTGGGTGAATTTTAACTATTAAATCCATAGCGATTTTGATTTTGTCTGTCACAGAAACAGAACTGCATCCAACAAACATAAATCAGGATGTATTTTCCTGAACTCTCTGGCAATTCAGCTGTATGTAAAATTTCCCATTGCTACTGTGTGAGCCTTGGGCTCTGTTTGGTAGAGCAGGTGGTGACGGCAGTGTATCTACAGGGACAGTCTCGGCTGCAGGCATACATAAAAGACTAAGACTTAGAAGTACAGCCTAGTGCTGCTCAAAGCACATTTCATATAAGGTCTTCAACTTTACTGCCAAGCATACTGATTTCACAGTTGCTGCTAGCCTGTGGAGAATTCAAATACCATATTCTAGCTGTAAATGTGTACATAAGTAATTTTCTGAGTGCTGTGTATGCTATGTTAAATTGTATTCTAGATTTCTGTAATGAAATGGAACTCAAAATCAGTAAGAGTATAACATATAAACACAAACTACATAGACTGAAACAATATAAAATGTTTTAGTCAAACAGCTATGATTTTTTAAAGTCTGCTAAAAATATACTCTATACAGTATATTGACAAAATGAAAATGTGTAAATTACAACTACTAAGGATAGTAGTTCTGTGCAAACAGAAAGCTGAGCAAAGAATGCAATCCTTTTCTTCCACCCACATTTTAAAAAAATTAAAAAATAGTGAGGTACTTTGAGCTGGTCAAGGATAGATCTGGTAAGCCTGCATGTATTAGCTTCAGTAGTATCTGCAGTTCTTCATTTGCCTGGTTTTCTTCCAGTTCCAGGAAAAAGAATTTTATGTGAACTTCTGTGTAACCAGTTGAGCCTTATAAACAACAAATTAAAGGGCTATGATTTTCAGCATAGGTAAAAGCATGGGATTTTACAGACTTCAGTGAGAACTATTGAAGACATGGCAGAGCTGGTGACAAGGGTCAGACCAGACATAGAACTAAGTAGAAACTAAACAGCCTTGAAAAAAAAAAACAAACTACTAAATACTAAAATTAGAAAAGTTACTAAGAAGTAAAAAGGAGAAGCATATTATTGTCTCATTAATATTTTTTAACATGCAGGACTTAATTTTCAGTTGAGGAAACACCTTTTTCTGAATAGGTCTTTGGATAATGCATCCACTCATATTTCATTTTTGAAACAGTTATTGATTTATCAAGGGAGTCAGCAGCTGATATCAACTTATATAAGGAATGATTTTCATGCAACATATATTTTGGCAAAGATAGTACAGTTTATGAAGAATAAAGGTAGAACAATATGATTATGACTTTTTCCCTATGATACATCATGTATGTCTAAATAAGAGGAAGAAGCAATTTAAATACAGTGCCAAATAAATGTAAAAAAAAAATTAAAATTGCAGATAATTGTATAACTAGCTTGAATCTAGGGAACCTGACCCCTGCTCTGTTCTAATTATTAAACAGTTATAAAGTGGTCCCATGTAGTAGACTTAGTAAATTAAATACATTTAGTTATCTAAAAAGGAGAGAAAAATAAATCTAGAAGACTTTTCAAGCCATACGCTAGTGCATGACCCTTCATGTTCTTCACTTCAGCTTCCAATTTCTACCTCATTATAACATGTTAAATTGCTTCAAGACATTTGTAGGTAATATAAAAGAAAGTGTTAACTAAAACTACTTCACTTTTCCCTTGTACCTTGAGGGCAAGCTGTTAAGTAGTTACTGAACCCATCTGTGAACTCCAGTCCTCTGGCCAGCCATGAGGTTTTTGTTAAGGTGTTGATTTTCACACAGTTGTCCTCAATTCACAAGTTCTTAGGACAGGATTGAGGTAAAGTGACTAAAGCAACTTAAAAAAATACTCTGATAAATTGCAAGTGTGTAAATCTTGTGGCATAATGTTGTTAAATATGCATATATTTGTATACACACTCAATTCATCTGTTCAAAACCAAAGGGTCAAAACAACAAAAAACAATCCCCTAAATGACTTCTTTTTTTCCATCATACTTTTGTCTCCAGATGAGTAGACTTTTACTTTGAGGTTTGTTTAGAATGTCTTTCTGTTGGAAATTTGATTTCTATATCAAAAATATCCTTTAAAAATATATAATTGTTATGGCATTATACTTCATTTTAAAACAGAATAATTTCTTGACAGAAATTTCTGTTGCTCCCTAACATGAGAATTTTAAAGAAATTAGGTCATAATTTTATCCAGCAAGATGCAGAAAATCACCTAGTGCTCAACTTAAGAAACCCAGTTTCCTCATTGTCCTGCATATGAACACAAGCAAAACAATACACTTCTTGCTTGCCTGCAAAAGAAACAGCAATGTTTGGATAAACACCATTTATGTCCCCCAGATTATGAGCTATCTGCTGCTGACAGCTGGTGAAAGGTATTCTCACCATCAAACCAGTGGTCTTGCGTAGACCGGCACCACAAAGCCTTCTCTGTTGCTGGTAGCACGGGACCAGGAAAAGCTACCAAAAGGAAGAACAATGGCAGACACTGCCAAATCTTTCAATTCTGTGGAATCATAAAATGGTTTGGGTTGGAAGGGACCTTAAAGATCATCTAGTTCTGAACCCCCTGCCATGGACAAGGACACCTTCTAGTAGACCAGGTTGTTCAAAGCCCCATCCAATCTAGTCTTGAACACATCCAGTATTGGGGCATCTACAGCCTCCCTGGGCAACCTGTTCCAGTGACTCACCACTGTCAGAGTGAAGGACTTCTTCCTAATTTCTAATTTAAATCTACCGTCTTCCAGTTTAAAGTTACTATTCCTCGTCCTATCACTACAAGCTCTCATAAAAAGTCCCTCCCTAGCTTTCTTGTAAGGCCCCTTCAGATACTGGAAGGTTGCAATAAGGTCTCCCTGGAGCCTTCTCATCTCCAGGCTAAACAACCCCAAGTCTCAGCCTGGTCTTGTAGGAGAGGTGTTCCAGCCCTCTGATCATCTTCATGGCCCTCCTCCGGACCTACTCCAACAGGTCCATGTCCTTCTTTTGGTGGGATAAATAAATTAATGTATTTATTCATATAAGCAATGACTCTTTTACAATTGTAACCACAATAGATGAGTTTTGAAACGTGCTCAGTGTTTGCTTGTTTTTGATGAAGATACATAGCTATTGCCAGTCTAAGATGGTGTATTTGTTAGAAAGTGTTACATGATGTATATCTACTCTGGTGAAATGTGTGAGCTCTAGCAGCAAGTTGTTACTCATGGCGGGAGCAAGCAGTATGGCAAGGGAATTAATTTCAGTAACATACAGAAGTATGATTCTAGTTTTCTCTTTCAAGTAATGATGGTATTTTAAGGATAAGCCCTGTAGTACCAACAATCCATTTACTGATAAACTGGCTAGGTATATAACTGTCACATAAACAGCTTATTTTTCTTAAAATCTGGGTTACAATTACCTATCAAATCCTTCTCTTTCATCTCATTTTTCCTTTGCCAAATGCCAGAAATATTGACTGTGACACCCTGAATATTTTCTCTGATCAGAATTAACACTATTGTTGTTCAATTCCTCCCTACTCTTTTCTTACTAAAACACAGATTTAGAGTATTACAGTGAATGAGGTTTAGAGACAACTTCAGGAAGTTACCTACTGTTCTTTTCTGCCATAATACAGGATCAGAAATCTACACCACTCCTGTGAGATGTTTCCTTGCATACTCTGTCCTGCAAAGGAGGGTACACAGCACACCTGAGTAACCCCCAGCCTCACTTTTGGTTTGTTTTTTTTTTTTTTTTTTTTCAGAAAGCTTTACCTTTTCCTGCGTGTAACCTAGTCTTTGCTTTCCGTGGTCTAAACCCATGATTAAGCTATTTCTGTCAACAGACAACTTGTTTCCTTGCTTTTTGCAAGAGCTACAGTGTAACTGGAGAGCTTTACTTCATCTCCTCTTAAGATTCTTTTCTGTAGTCTTAAGTAATGAAATTTTTTTCTTTTATTCTTTTCCGTTTTGTGCTTCCTTTGATTTTTTTCTTCCAGCTTTCTCTTGGTCTTTCTTAGCTTGTCAACACCTCTCTTGAGATGTGCTACCTAAACTTGGACACAGTATTCCCACTAGTCTTGCTAGTCCTGACCAGAACTGCAGAATTATTCATGAGTCTTATTGACAACTCTCATGTCTACACATGAGACATTTCTTTTCTGCAACAACACAACATTGTTGGCACAAGTTCAGCTTTTGACCTAGTGAACCATTCTTTTCTGTGTTATTATTGTGTATACTGTTGGAAAACTTTTTAGTGGTCAAAAGCTGTCCATCCATGACAGTAAAGAAGTTGCAAGCCAAGCTCACTTGTCAAGAAACAATACACACTCTGAGCAAGTGACATACAGAGAGACTAGAGGTAGTAACTGGAAAGTTGGTGCACTTCAGACAATGAAAGTAAAAAATACCAGAAAGGTTCTCTGAGTCTCCTTCTTGTTGACTCTTTTTCAAATGAGGTCAATTCTTGAATTGCATGAAAATACAACTAAGGTGATAGTTGTAAAGCTAAGGTACTGTTTGTGGAACAGTTGGTTTCTGGAATTGTTATTATTGGAATGATGAGCCTACCTGTGTGTGATACATAATTATACATGCAAAAAATAACTTTCATTTAAAATAAAAAAAAACCACAGTTTTGGTTTTTTAATTTCATTTATAACAGATGCTAAGGCTTCTGCTATGACACATAAAGGGACCAGCATTTCCAAAAATAAATAAAAGCTACAAGTTTTAGATAATCTGATGGACTCTTGGGCATAATGAACTGTACCTTAATGCATATTCATTTGAATTTTCAATTATTCTGGGCCACAGATTTGGATAATTTGGTTGTTTTGTTAAGATACGGTCTGCAGAATACCAAAAGTTTTAATAATTTGTACTTTTATCTTTTTTTTCTTTTTCTTCTGTTGCATGCAATCCAAAGAGCTATGGTAAATTTATTAGTTAATTTTCTAAACTTTTGGATTAAATTAGGCAAAATTATTCTAATTTGCATTGTTTTCAAATTTAGCTATAAAAATACCCTAGCTGAGCCCTTTCTTCACACATCTGCATTTCAGAAGGAAAGTGAGTGTGCTAAAATATTTTATAGGTGTTGAACGCTGTTTCTGAAGTTAAGTGGAGAGAAATAGACAGGGGGTTTTATGATTCAGGAGGCTGAGTCCACAAATATTGGAGAGAAGTTTTTCTTGTAGGGTTAAACATCTTGACTCTGTGTCCATCCAAATACACTGTGACTTTTGATAAATTAATGTGGAGAATTGTTTCATGTAAAGCACCTTATTTTCCTCTAGTTCTAAATATCACCAATATGTTATGCTGCACTGTATGAATGCACCTGATATTCAGCCCACTCAGGCAGCAAACACCACAAAGCTCTGGGGATCACATAAAGAATTTTCCTCCTGATGTCTGCAAAAGAAAAAGCTAGTAGAGGTTTCCTTTCAGAGATGTTGAGGAATGCAAAATCTATCTTATTCTTGTGGATTTTAAACCAGTGCTTTCCAGCTTTCTTACAGGAGCTATATCTGGCTTGCCCTTCACATGACTCTCTATGCATGCCAGGGAAACACCATTTACATTTTTAAATTAAAGCTTGTCTTTAGCAACATTCCTAAAAAAAAGGAAAATACCATAAATTTCAAAAACATGTCAGTTAAGGGGAAAGAAATAAAACAAATAAAACTAAACAATAAAATAAATTAAAAAATGCCGCTGAGAACAGAAAGTCATTGTCACTAAATCCAAACAGAAATAAAGATAATGCAAAGGCTTTCAAGTTGCTATTTGTTCATAGTTTGAATGGATATTTAACAAGTAAATTAGGTGAACATATCCCCAGTACACTATAGTTTTCTTGAAGCTGTATTGATAGTGCATTTATTTCTCATTACAGTAAAATAACACAACTCAACATTTTAGTGAACATAATCTGCAGGTTATCAGTAAAACTAACATCAAATTGGAACAACTCTTTGTTGCAAATTCATATCAAACTTAAACTGTCAAATCATTGACTACCTGGAAAAAAAACATCTGAGTAGTTTAGTAGTACAATATAGCTTCTTAAACTAGCGTCTCTCAAAGACCAGTCCTGAGCAGGAACTGAAAGTTACTGTAGAAATAGAAACAAGCTGTAGTTCTCACAGACCTGAAGGTCTCCTTTTTTTTCAATACTCCATAGATAAACCTTAGTTACACAAAGAGCATAAAATTTACCTTTGCTAGAAGACTGACATTATGTGGACTTACTCCAAATCTGAAGTCAGGTAACTGTAATGTCTTAAGGAGAGAGTTTCAAACAGCTCTGTGTAACTTAACTGAGAAAACTGAAGTTGGGAGCACAGTCTCTATCACAATGTTGTACAATCAGTGAGGATGTCTTTCTTAAGGGTGATTTGTTGAGCCACTGCTAAGTAATGTGTTTTGAGGAGGGTGCGTTTTGAAGGTGTCACATCAATACATCTCAGATGAGATCATACGAGGTTGCTTTTCAGATTCTTTCCTGATACCTTGGAACATGAAGGACCTATGCAATGTTATCATCCAATTTTACCACTGTACAATGAATAAAGGAGGGAGAAATGTTCATGTCAAACATATCACCCTCTTTTAGCTGTCATGCATGCTCATTGGATTTAGGAAGAGGAAATTCTCCTTTTTGTTACAAGAGTCTATTAAGGACAACTAGAGGAACTTATACTTTGTGCTCTTTTTTTTTCACTAGTACACACATTCTTGCTTCTCAGAGCCTACAGAAAGGGAGCATAAATGATTGTAAGCATGGAAATGCATGTGGGCATGAGTGAAATATCAGCTAACACTCTTATTCAAGACAGGAATTTTGATTAATATATTTTAAAACAATTCAAATAACATTATGCAATTATTTGCATTTCAATCTTTTAAAATTAAGTGTGTGATTAACTACTAATTCATTCACTTGAATCAAAGCTATGCTTCAAAAAGATTGCGTGTTTTTTCTTTTCACTCCAAAGTGTATAAGAGCTCTTTATTATTTCTTGGACTGATTTCCCCTGCGAAGCCTCAGCTCTTGCTTTGCACAGAAAACTAGCATACCTGACACATCAAGAAAGCTTTTTTCACTCGTCTTGAAGTACTCTCCTTTGCACTTTGAGGACCAGGAATGGGTGGATGGTGTTTTCCGTGGTTTGACCATCATATTGATTCAGGCTGTCTGCAGTACAGATACCAAAACAGCATGTAAAAGCAAAACACAACAAAACAACAACAAAAAACCCCACAAAATTGAATCCAACCTGGAAAGCAAACCCCTCAAAATTGTACTACTCTGGCTTGGTCTCCTATGCATCTGATACCATTCCAGTATCAGACACTAGAAGTTAAGGCATATTTCCAACACATGCAGTAGGGAATGCAGCGCATTAAGCGACAACCCTAAAAGCCTAGGTTTAGCTCATCATTCTTCTCAGTTTTTAGTATTACGAGCTCCTCAAGCAAGCAGGGAATTTGAGGGCTGAATACCAAGGACTCCAAGGAATGTAAAACATCCTCATATGTATTTTTCTCTCTCTCACTTTTCGTTTGTTTCCAAGATGAGTTCATTCATTTTCAGATGCTCAGGGCTAAATTATATATATGGAAGTCAGTGAAGCAGTTTGTACTAAGAGGAAGAGAGAGGGAGAAGAGAAGGGTAAGCCTCTGTAATGCTTGAGTACCATTTAAAGAGTGTGTTTCCTCAAATCATAAAGCTGCCAAGAATCCCAGACAGCTACAATATACATTACTTTCAACACCCAGACAGCCATCCTTTCCTAAACTCACTTTTTTTCTATGGGCTAAGAATACAGGTGCAAGACCTCTTAGATTAAAAATCACTACTTTCTATACGTTGTGTTCTACCAACAAACTTTTGAATTTGAAATAATAGGCAAGTTAGCTATCAAAACTAAAATTGGACAGTTATCTGGCTTTATTGTCCAATTTGTTTTTTTAAGTAAGGAAAGAAGTAGATGAACCGTTTGGGCATAGCTTGTGATTGTTAGGAAAACAACAACAAAAAATACTATTAGAGGGACTCTGAAGTGTAATTCTTCCCAAAATCGTTATAAAACATAAAATCATAATGCAGGACAATTACATGTTGCTATACTACTGAAAGCTTTTGAGGAAGGGGGAAAGACGAAGTGTTGAGTGGAAGAGACAAAGTGTTGACAGAAACGGATATGTCAATCTTCAAGTAGCACAACTAGTAAGAGGTAGGAGCCAGTGCAGTATCCTAAGATAACTAAGGTTTTGTTTGAGAAGATAAAACTCTACCTCCCTAAGGAAATTAACACCACCTCCTCACTGGAGATTATTGCCCTGCCAGATCTGTCAGCATCATCATACATGTTCCTTTCTGTAACCTGCTGCTGTCAAACAAACTCAGTGGTAAAAGAAAAGAATTCAAATCAAAAGAAACCACCAGTCTCCCTCTTGAAAACACTCAGATTCACCTAGACGTCTTTGACAGAATGAGGGTAGGGTAACTGTCATGTGCAGTTTTGCTAAAGGATATGAGGACGCAGGGACCACTACTGATAAGAAGGAGGGTTCAATGAGGGTATAGGCACATGCAGTAGCATCTTACACTGCTGCAGCACAATTACAACCAGAAATCTTCTGTGAACACTTCTGAAGAGGCACCAGTGCCTCACCAGTGTACTTGGAAGGGATGTTAACAGCTTTTGCATGATCCACGTGATCTGTGATACTAAACGCTTGGTTGGGTTCTTGGACATGGATAAAGGGAGCTAAATGGGAGTTGATACAGGTAAGACTGAGGCCACCTTGCACAACAAATGTCAGCCACTGAGAAATTGAAAGGACATTCCTTTCTGGCTTGAGTTCACAACAGTAGTCATGTTTTCTATGAAGGATAGATAGTTGTAGGGCAGCACTGGTAAAGAATTATGGTTTTCATTTCTCGACTCTGGTTGAGATGTAAATACTTCATTCACATGCAGCTTTTTTGTAATCCAAGCCTTTTCCCCTCAAGAGTGAGACACTGAAGTGTAGCCTTGCAAAGATTTGAAGCAGAATGTGGGCAAATGGTGGCAATTGCCTGATACATTTTGTTTAATGGAAAAAATGGATATGTCCATGGCCTCTAGTTGCTACTAATTTCCAATCCCTCGATTTTTGGCTGGCGTATAGGAATACAGTATTTACTGTAAATATCTTAGAATCATAGAATCATAGAATGTATTGGGTTGGAAAGGACCTCTAAAGGTCATCTAGTCCAACCCCCCTACAATAAGCAGGGACATCTCTAACTAGATCAAGTTGCTCAGAACCTCATCAAGCCTGACCTTGAATGTCTCCAGGGATGGAGTCTTCACCACCTCTCTGGGCAACCTGTTCCAGTGATCCACCACCCTCATATTAAAGAACTTTTTCCTAGTGTCCAACCTAAATCTACCCTTTTCTAGCTTAAAACTATTACCCCTTATCCCATTGCTAC
>JAVSBS010026882.1:147835-158376 GCA_033124195.1 Coracias cyanogaster | reverse complement strand
TACCCTTTTCTAGCTTAAAACTATTACCCCTTATCCCATTGCTACAAACCCTTGTGAACAATTCTTCCCCTGCCTTCTTATAGGCCCCTTTCACGTATTGGAAGGTCACTATAAGGTCCCCCCGGAGTCTTCTGTTCTCCAGGCTGACCCACCCCAACTCTCTCAGCCTGTCTTCATGGGAGAGGTACTCCAGCCCTCCATTTTGGTGGCCCTCCTCTGGACACATTCCAACAGGTCCACAACTTTCTTATGTTGGGGGCTTCAGAGCTGGATGCAGTACTCCAGGTGAGGTGTCACCAAGGTAATGTAGGGGGGCAGAATCACCTCTCTCGATCCTCTGGCCACATTTCTTATTACTGCAATAATTTTTCATTATTTAAGTGGCATTACCCTTTTCATGTTGCCTCTTAAAAAATAGTCAAAAAAGACACATGTATGTAATTGTTTTAAAATTTTACTTTCTGTTGTATAGATATCAAGTTGGGGTTTTTTGTGAGGAAGTGTTTAATTTAATATTTTGGCCAGTAGATCTGTCAAAAGTATTAATATATATCACAAATTGGACAGCATGTTTATTCAATCTGACCACTAGTGATTAACTTTAAAATGTCTGTTGGATCTTAAATTCGTTATGGATTATAAATCTGTCAGAGATACACAATACTACATTCAATTTGGAAATATTTATTAGCTCAGATCATACCCACCATTACTCAACATAACTTTTACCTTCAAGCCCATAAACCACACATTGTGCAGACATTAAGGATCTGTCCAGAGGTACATAATGATGATGATTTTCAGAGCATAGGCTTCAATGAAAGAAGCAGCAGCAGTGAGACCAGTATATGTTGGTTTAATGTGCAATCTGACCAAATCACACTAAAATGTCTCTGCGTCCCTTGGATTATATTCCTCCCATTATGTACAAATGTCAAAAGATGTGTTAAACCAAATCGTTTTCAAAAGTGCATGTCCAATTAATGCAACACAGAGAGGGTGAGAAAAACAGACATTTAAGTGTATAATGCATACTATTAGTAGCACAAATAGGCACTCCACCTATCTCTTAGGCTTCTATGTAGGCAGGGGACACCAGTGAACACTTGCTTACTAACATTTCCAGACAGTCATAGCCACTCAGTTCATCATGCATAAACCTTTGTTTCCTAAAGCAACTAATTTTTAGGTTTTTATCTAAACGAGGTAAAGTTGTTTGGGTTTTTTTTATTATCTCCCCTTGATGATATATGTTGATGAGGTGGAGTTTCTATATTTAATATATTGTAATATTTCATATGTTTACTAACGAACTACTGTCTCTGTTTCTAACGTTTCTTATAGGTCTATATGGTCTAAGTGAAACATTTGGTAAAGAGTTATAAGGCTTTCCCATTCTACCACCATTATGAAACAAAAGTATTTTATTTTTACCACTGAGTCTTCTGAAAATGTTCTGTGCTCTAATTGCTACTGTACTTGGCTGACAACATTAAAAGATATCAAAAAGGGATTTGTCTTCTGTTGCAAATTTAATAGACACATAATGCTGATTAGTTTCTATTAGATTCTAATCAGGAAACATCTGTTCTTGCATATCCAGATCAAGTGGATGAGTGTGCTTTATTCTGGAGTAATGGTTGATGATTTCAAGCAAAGAGTTATATGAATAAGGTCTTTTATTTGCTAGGGTTGCAACCAGTGGCCCTTCACAATATGTAACAATGTAAGCTCATGGAACAGGTGATTGAAGTCAGTGATACCTCATGTGAAGCTCTTTTTTTTTCCCTGCTCAAATGTCAGGTTGTTTTTTTTTCTGGTATATGAAAATGTATTTTATAGCTTGTATGTCATTATGTATGACTTTATCTGCAATATTATTCACTACTATCAATTCTGAGAGGCCAAACAGAAGCAAAAATAGTGAGAAAATTTTCTTCTTCAGTACAATAATGTAGTTTCTAAAATAGGTTTTCTTTTCTTTTTGGTGTTGCAGGGATTTCTATTTCATAAAAGACTAAATAGCTATACTTCTTGTGTTAGATATTTCTGTGTCACAGCTGAACACTAGACTTAAGTCAGAGATAAAGTCTTCAGGTTTTCTGGTATTTTGGGAAGGTGTGACTCAGGACTGCTTGGTATTAGCAGTTAGTTACATCAGACCAGTTTTTCTTCTTTTGAGGAATCACTGTTTTAGAAGTCTTAAACCATTCTACTTACATCTAAAACCTGGGAAACACAGTGGTTTTAATTTTTCTTCATTTTACATCATTTGCTTTAGGAAAGAATCAGTGAGCTCATGTACTTTTCATTTTCTTTTATCCAGATTCTAAATGAAGCAAGTTCCTCAAACACATTCAGCAACAGGGGAAAATCTGCATTTACTTTTATTTATCTTAGATAAACATCGAAGGTTTTTTATTCTTGAGTTTAGTAATAGTACAAATTCTTTAGGAGCAAGACCAGGCTGGCAAAACTAAAGGGCTTCATAAGTAATATTTAAGCTTTCATGAGACTGGCAAGACTAGAGAAAACACAGTATCAGATGTATAAAGTCAATCTAATTCATCTCAACTCCCATGCTGTAAGAACGCAAACATGATTAGGTATTTGAAAGTGGCAAATACTAATGAGATAAAGGAGGCTTAAGGTCCTGTAGGTAGTCAGATCCAAAGAAGAAAAAACAAAAATAATGTAGGTTATCTACCTTGATTTGGACTAATTAATCTTTCATCTCCAGGTTTTGTGTTTTTTCTATTCCACTGGATTTTCCCTCTCTCTTCCTTTGTTATCCAGGATTTCTCCTGCTATCTACTTATTCTGTCTTATTTGCTTCGACTTCTTTCCTAAATCACCTTGTCTCTAATGGACTGACCATCTGACTATACATAAATTACCCTCTTTCAAAGCACTTACTGCTTCTAATTTTCCAAGGACCAATTCTCATTTCTCAGTGAAGAAAAAAGCATTTTAAATACCTGTCACATTTCCATGTTGCTCACATATCTCTGACAAGTCTAATATTCTCTTAGAGGTGCATAAATTCCTCAATTTTTCTGCTCCTGACACTATTTTAATAAAAACTTTTGGTGGGTTGGCCCTGGCTGGATGTCAGGTGCACACCAAAGCAACTCTACCACTCTCCCTCCTCAACTGGACAGGGGAGAGAAAATACAACAAAATGCTTATCGGTTGAGGTATGGACAGGGAGATCACTCACCAATTACAGTTATGGATAAAACAGATTTGACTTGGGAAAAGTAGTTTAATTTATAACCAATCAAACCAGAGAAGAGTAATGAGACATAAAAAAATCTTTTAAACACCTTCTCCCCTTCCCTCCCTTCTTCCTGGGCTTAACTTCCTTCCTGATTTTCTTTACACGCCAAATGGCAAAGCAGGATGGAGAATGAGGGCTGTGGCCAGTTCATCACATGTTGTTTCTGCTGCTCCTTTCTCCTCAGGGGGAAGAAACCTCACACCCTCCAGCACAGGGTCTCTCCCACAGGAGACAGTCCTCCATGGGCTTCTCCAATGTGGATCCTTCCCATGGGTTACAATCCTTCATGAGCTGCTCCAGCATGGATCCTTTACACAGGGTGTGGTCCTTCAGGAACAGACTCATCCAGCGTGAGTCCCCTGCAGGGCCACAAGTCCTGCCAGCAAACCTGCACCAGTGTGGGCTCCTCTCTCTACAGATCCACAGATACTGCCAGGAGCCTGTTCCAGTGCAGGCTTCCCATGTGATCACAGCCTCCTATGGGAGCATCCACCTGCTCCAGCATGGGGTCCTCCACAGCCCGCAGGTGGATATCTGCCCCAATGTTAACTTTCATGGGCTGCAAGGGAACAGCCTGCCTCACCATGATCTTCACCATAGGCTGCAGGGGAATCTCTGCTGTGGCACCTGGAGTCCCCTCCTTCACTTACCTTAGTGTCTGCGGAGTTGTTTCTCTCACATACTGTCACTTCTCTCTCCAGCAATTGCTCTTGCTCAGTAACTTTTTTTCCCCTTCTTAAGTATGTTGTCACAGAGATGCTACCACTGTCACTGATTGGCTCAGTCTTGGCCAGTGGTGGGTCTGTCTTGGAGCCAGCTGGCATTGACTTTGTCAGACATAGAAGAAGTTTCTAGCAGCTTCTCATAGAAGCCACCCTTGTAGCCACCCCTCGAAAAAATCTTGCTGTGTATATCCAATACAAAACTGTTCAGAATTATTCTATTCATGACCTCCCCCATGCAGAATGTTCTATGCTCCAATTTACTGTCTCTGAGGAAATAAGCAATGCCAGTCAGTGTCTCAGGCACATGAGACATGCACATATGCTCTGCACTTTAGCCAACAAAATAAGAGAATCCTGACCTCCTTACTGTCTCCTTATGATTGCTGCCAGCTCTCCAACAGCCAGCCACACTGTGCTGAAGTCTGCTCTGGTACTGCTCTGGTACTGTTACCTGGCCATTCAAGAATCAGGTGGAAACATAGTTTTCCACCCAGAGCATTAAGATGAAATAAAACCA
The DNA here is from genome assembly GCA_033124195.1 of Coracias cyanogaster. NCBI lineage: Eukaryota > Metazoa > Chordata > Aves > Coraciiformes > Coraciidae > Coracias > Coracias cyanogaster. The sequence goes on along the minus strand of JAVSBS010026882.1, from coordinate 153,854 downwards.
GCTAGAAGATACTGCAAGGCACTGAGCCGGCAACAGAGATTATCAAAATAAAAAGTCCAGTAGTTACCACAATGGTAGTTTCACATCCACATAAAAGCGGGTGGCAGAGCAATGAAAGCAGTGTTCTAACAGGTGATTTAGAATTTACTTGCTCTCCCCATCAGCATATTACTCAAAAATGAAGACAGCAAACTGTAGAATATTTCAATAGCACAAACAACTTCCACTCTCAGGCCTTGTCTTTATTAAATAAAGTATTGCTTGAGCACTCTACAATTCACAAAAACAATTCTGGGGCTGCTTCATACACAAAAGCATTCTATGCTCCATTAAATTTATTGCTCATATATTATTATTTTAGAATTCCATTAAACTGAGTTTCTAAAACTGAAGTGCAATGCCTAAGATCAACTGTAGCTCAAGTCTTGCAAGTAAGGAAAGGAAAATGCAAAATTATTATTAATTTTTTACTTTGTTTTAGGAATATGACACTAATCTCAGCAAAATAGACTGCTTTATTTCAAGCAATAACTGAAAGGGCTTCCACAATGCCAAGATCACTGTGAGTAGAGGGAAAGCCACCAGGAGATCAAAGGAAGATAAAAAGCTCTCTATTACATTTGTGCAAATTTGCCTAGATTCAGATTTATTAGTTCCTGCAACACTATATTCTTAGTCCTGGATGTCAAGTCTCACTCTATCTCTAACATGTTTTCCTAAAAATCAGAGAAAATACAGAATTCATGAAAGATTATATATTTTGAACAATTTTATATTTATTTCATTGCTGACAAAGGAACAGATTTGTGCTGGATTTGATAACCTCAGATGAGCCAAAGGCCAGCTAAGACTCTCAAAATGCCTAATTCATGGATTTCCACTAATGCGGAGCCTGCCAGCACTCCTCTACCACTCTAGGTAAGATAATTACCTGAGAGAAGCTATTGACAGCTATCATCTGAATATAGGCAGCCACAGGCTTATCTCACTCTTGATTGCTGGGTTTTCTCCAAGAATCCTTCAACTGCAGCTGAAGATCAGTGTCCCCTAAAACTCTTTCCTGTGTCCCAGCCATCACCTGAAACTGTGTTGCCTTATTCTTAAGACTCATTAGATTTTGCAGCCTATTTCTTTTTCCCAGGAGAATCCCTGGAGCCACATGTAATGAAGAATGTTTTTCATGTCTAAGTGCCAAGTTTTCTAGTTGCATGCTTGAACTAACTTTGAAAGTAGAAGAAAAATTGGAAGGTCCAAGCAGTAAACCAACCTAAAAGGTTGAATTGTATTTCAGACAAGAGAAACTGGACAAGAAATGCTACCCGTATAAAAAAAATGCTCTACTGGTTTGAATAGTATTTTTATTTCCCACTTCTTATTTTGTTACAGCTTTATAAAACTTAAAAAACATTCCTAAACATGCTGTGAGGTGGGGGTGGGGGAGTAATTTTGTATTACCAACCCCTATGACTGACCAGACAATCATCCAGCAGTTCATGTTTTGCAGTTTAATGTGTTCTCTTTACATCTCAGTAAGACTAGAATTAATAAAACAATTTCTTACGTTAGAGTACAGAATACTTGCCACAATATCACCACAGAAATGATCAGAAGTAAAGAATGTAATGATTGTGGGATGTTGCTTACATTCAGAGTTTCACGTCATAACAATTAGAAGGATTTCACTCCCATTTCATAAATTAGACAACTCCACTGGGAAAGGCTAAAGACTTTGGAACTGATGAAGGTGGAGAACTTAATCCAGGTACCTTACCTCACCAGACTTCTCAGATTTGATTATCATATTTCTGTCCTAGCACAGATCAAGCCAGGCCACAAGATGATCACCTCCTCACTGACATCTGACAGTTTTTTTGGCAGTCCCTTCTGGCGTGTCTGAAACGTTGAGTCTAATGGCTATTTTCTGGACTGCTTCTGCAAAGACAGTGAAATTATGACTGGGTTCTGAGCCAGGATATGCCCCCACCTGGCTCCTGATGGCTGTAACTCAGGGAGCAGCCCCATGTAGGCTGCCATGACTTCCCCGTGGTGAAGCAATGAGGGTGGGACAGAGTCAGAATCTGAGAACTCATTTGTCACTTGGGATTTGGTATCCTATTCTGTTGTTCAAAGCTGGTACTAGCAGTTGAATATATGTGCATACAGGCACTACTTTGTGCTCTTCTTTTACACATTTTCCTAAATCTGATCTGACTTTCTCTATATTTATTTACTATGCTACTAAAAAAATGAAATGTCGTGTACTTCTTTGTTTTCAGACATACACTTCACAGAAAAGTAGGAACATGTAGCACACCTGAGTCATGTAAGAGTATCCTGCTAAGCTACTGAGTTTGTTTAACATTCAGAGACAACTGATGACTGTTCCCACAGGAAGGATTTTGCTGTGGTATTTATATATAAAAGACTGAGAAATAGCTCACAAATATATTAATAAAAGTTATTTATGTATTAAATGAAAATCATGTCAGTTTTCAAATCCATAATTCAATTTTCATGTCTCCGTTTCAAGTCAATATGTTGTTCATATAAAATTTATTTTTCAGTTCAAGTAAAAATGAAGGAGTTTCTTTTCCAACTCTCAATCCGACTGTTTTGGTTTGTTCCATGTGAATGTATAGGAGAATTTATATGCTGAGAAAAAAAAAAAAATTGTGTATCTATCATCGTGAAAAATTAAGAAATGTTATGAAGGTATATGTGTTGCATATAATAGTGTTCTTTTTGACATTATTCAGTGTTTTATATCTAAGGATCTTAATACCCAAGTAAAACCTTATCTCTGTTTTACAGGTCAGGAAATGAACAAAAGAAGGTCAGACAAGCCAATGTCAGGATCAAGATTAGAAGTCACTGGCATTGAACGGTTCTCTAATGATTAACTATTGCTGCTCATTATTTTCAGCTCTCAGTTTTCTTAAATCTATGTTATTTTCTGAAGGAAAAGTAGGTAATATTCACAAATGAGCACTCTGAGTCTCTTTGCATCAGGTAAGTGATGTGAGACATCTAGCACATAACTATTATAAAGCTGTACCTGTTAAGTGCAGGGCTGGGCTTTCCTATTTTCCTTGGTGAATACTATATTGTTAATAGTAATGGTAGCAGATAAAATTATTTCCTTCTACTCTTGTAGTTTTAAGTTTAAAATGTATTAAATATGGTGGTATGTAAGTACTATGTTGTGCATTCTCTTGAGTTACTGTTTCCTTAAATGTTTTTCCCTTGACAAGTACCATTTAAAGGGAAATACTGGACTAAAAGCACCCATCTCTACATTTTTCCATGTGGAATTAAAATACTCTGGGTTAATGGTGTTATTTAGTTGAGTGTTAGGAAACTGAGATGAATACAAAACAAGATGGAATTCAGCTAGAGGCAGTATCTATGAAACAGTGCATTATCGCTGCGAAGATGCAGTCTAAAGAGCTATTAGAAAGATAGTGACATTCAAAATGTGAAAACTCTTTGCCTTTAACCTTTTAAAGCATTGGTTTCTAAAACAGAAAGAGTCACATTTTATTTCCCTGTATTACTTCTTGATGCAGTTTCGGAGATTTGTCACATTTTATGATTTGTTCAACTCTAGTGAACCTTAAAGTACAAAGACATTTGAAACATATTTGTTAAAAATTAAATACTTTCTAAAATTATTTTTACTGCTTGCCTCTGATTTATAAAGCAGAGGCAGTGAACTAATGAACTGCAGTTCATTATATTTTAAAAGGAGAAGGAAGATTATCACACTTCATAGATGTGTCAAATCTTCATTGAAGATGTTAATATATTTTGTTGTATTTAGCAACTTAAGGGGTGTCCCTGACTTGTCAGATAAACTTTCTGTTGAAAGTTGTTAGTCTTTCACAGATAATATGGGCTATCGTTAGATCTCCCTACCACTAATACAGACAACACGATAGGAGATTTTAAAATTCGTATTACTTATTTGTTTGAAGAATGGGTTAAATGCCACTGCTATTTTCATAAGGACTACAACATGTATCTGAAAATGGCAAAAATAAAATAATTTTTTTTTCCCGTGCCTTTCCCATAATCTCTCACAAAAAGGAAGCTAATTTTCCATGGCCAGTGTCACTGATAGGAGAAAAAAATCTGATGTAGAAAAAGTATGACAAATGTCAGGATGAGCATGGGCAAGAGCAGAAGCACTGAGGGCAGAGTAACATCAGTAAGGCTTTGCTGGGGGAATGATCACTTTTGCTCTCAGTTGATAAGTGAATGCTTCTTCCAGGTGATATCACTAATGGCAACATGAGAAACAGCTTTAGACAAAAATCGTGACTGTCAAAGTGACTTCAATCACAGTTTCCAATGCTATATCAGGTAAGCATTTCCATAGAGCCAGCCAGTTGCCCAATTCCAATCTCAATGCAAATTTTGAGATTTACTTCAATGCAATGTGCACATTTTCCATTGATAATTATGTGGTATCTCCTCATATTCTCTATAGCTGCTTATGGCTTTCCACCTTGTTCTCTGTTATTGCCTTCTGCTGAGGACCATAGCTCCATTATTAGGAAGCTTTAGTCTCTCTTTTGGGACACCTCATAGATGTTTCACACTTGCATTTTTAGTGTAGGACAAAAAGAAGCAGAGATATGCTGTCGCTGTCAACACAGAAACTTTACTCCTGTTATCCCAACCCAACTTTTCTCTGCTGAAGGACATTTTGCACCAGGGCAATCTGTGAACCCTGTGAACGCTTTTTTTTGTCTCTGTGAAAAAGCAGGCCTCTCTTCCTCATCCCCAACCTTGCTTTTAGAGCTTCATCCCTGTGCAAACAACCAGTGAAGTAGAAAGACTCCTTAAAGTGGTATTTCAAGATTTGCAAAGTTATCAATGAATTTGCAAAAATGCCAACATCTGTATCTATCCATCCATCAGCTACACATCGGAGGGACTCTTGATATTGTTTAAGGAAGTACCTCAGATAAATTATGGACCTTTCCAATTGTATATGACAGATTTTATTGCCAAAATAAACTCTCTCAATTAATTTTTCTTTTTTCTATCTTGAGCTATATGTTCTTGAGCATGTGAATGTTAGGAGATGCTATAGCCTCGTTTCTCCAAAGAAGAGAAGTAGGAAAACAAAAAAGGAGGGCTGAAAGACAGTTGCTGTCACATTTTTAAGGAGATCAATAAAAAACAAGTCATGGAAATGAGGCTCAGGACTATTGAACACGTACAGTCCTTCAGGAAACACATTTCTGCAAATACTTTTCATAGTTTTTTCCCCAGTCTTTAACATATCTAGCCAGCTGGATTCCGAAGGTGTTGAAGCAGAGAAGAGGAAGAGAAGGGCATTCACCTGGGAGAACTGATTTTCCGCTCCAGTGGATAATTACTGTGAAATATTTAAACATGCCCTGACACCTACATAAATGCTCTAACCCTCGTGCAGGCCTTTTGTTCTCTCTTCATGGTCCAATTAATATTCAATTATTTCAATCAGAGTAGAAGAGCTTTAACTCCCCATTGTCAGAGGAAGAAATTAAACCATTTTTTAATGCATCCTGTCTGAGTGTGTTAACCACAGGACAAGTTGCTCACAATAGGCAGTTCCTTGGGCTGTGCTGCATGAAGTGGGTCTGAAGACACTGTGTAGGTATGGGACAGTGTTTCAGGTTGAAAATCCCAGTCAGGAAGAACTACTTCTGCCCCTTTGAAGCAGCTTAATTACAAAACCCTAACATTTGATTCCTTCATCATTTCTTACTCATTAACTGTCCGTGAATTCCTCTAAAGCCTAGATATCTAGTTTAAGACTGTGGATTTCATGAGTAATAGTACAGCTGAGAGTAAGATGTTTTAACCCTGAATGCTCTACTGCACATAGCCTTTCACGGAGCTCATTTGTGGTGTGAGAACGGACTCCTGGAAGTGAGAGCTGGACACTTGGCCTCCAAAGAAGCACTTCAGCCAGTGGCTGCATACCTAGTATGCATGAGCCAGTGGTTGCCACACTTCCTCCAGCCCA
>JAVSBS010026882.1:131166-147156 GCA_033124195.1 Coracias cyanogaster | reverse complement strand
TGAAAGAGTGGTCAGGCATTGGAACAGGCTGCCCAGGGCAGTGGTGGAGTCACCATCCCTGGAGGTGTTAAAAAAAAAGTAGATGTGGCACCTTGGGACATGGCCTAGGGGTCAGAGAGATGTTGGGATGAAGGCTGGACTTGATGATCCTAGAGATCTTTTCCAACCTAAATGATTCTATGATTCTATCTATTCCTGCTCTTATCCTCACAGTGCTCTTCCAACGCAATGAATAGAAATGCACATATAGATGTCCGGGTCATAAAAAGCATCCTAAAAGGCTAAGGTGGGTGAATACATGGCAGTATAAGGGAGTCTTGTGTGATGAATGCGTGAGAGGGGCCAACTGCTCTCACAGCACAGGCTAGTGACAAAATAAGTATTCTGCTTAGGCATTCAGTCTAGCATGCATTTTAGATGCAGGACAGTCTACAGATGAATTAATGACCTACCCTGTGGATGTAAAAGGAACTTCATAGCTGACAAGTCAAAGTATGTTTTACCATAATAAAAATGTCAACATCTCACAGAAGCAGGCATAAATTGAAATGGAGGGAACAGAGAGAAGAGGGGCAGAAAGGAAAGGAAGCATCTTACTCAGAAAATAAATATGTAGTTGGAACACTGAGTGCATTGATTCACTCATGTGCTGTAAAAAGTGAGAGGTCAAAGAAGATAACCAAGACATAGGTTACCCCTACCCCTTTCAGCAGTTTCCCGGAACCTTATTTTGAAATTTTATTTACGTAACTGAGTTTCTCTAATGCCATCACTTGGTAATTTTATTTTGTTAAATAACAGGTTATAATGCACTCTGCATTGAAGGGAAAAACAGGTAGACAGTTCATAACCTCAAATTTTAGTGGTAATTAAAGCAGATAAGAACTTGAATAACCTATCAACAGAATTACATAGACCATACGCTACTGGCAAAACATTTCATGTCTCTGTCTATTAGCAAACATGATATGTTATTACACATATTGCTGTTTGTCAGATTTCTTTTGATCTCATGCTGTAAAATCCAGCATCTGTGCCACTGGTATAATGGACAGATCAGAGCAACTGGATTCAGGCCGTATATTGTGTTTCTTTACTCTTATTTTTATTTTTGTCAGGTAGGTAACTAGACGCATTTCCTGTCAAAGAGGTTTTTCATTATATATATATATATATATATATATATATATAATACAAAGCCATCAGTTTTTAGGATGGGTTCTTTACCTGCAAATGTTCATTTCAGTGTTTTCTGTAATGAAAGAGTCTGAATTTTTATTGCCTGACAACACTTGGCAAGAAAGTACTAATATGAATTACTGAAACAGCATTCAAAGCATTCCATTTCTTCAATTTTATTCCATGCTACTTTCTTATATTTCTGTGCACTTCACTGCAATAATCTGTGTGTTGGAGTAGAGTGATGAGAACTGACAAATTTTAATGGAGTATTTTGAAATAAAAGAAGAAAGAATGGGAGAAAGAACCAAGCATCATAATTTGCTAATATAATGAAGACAAATTGTGGCCAGACTAACATTCATAGTTTCCCATGCTATGACTCAGCTCATGTAAGCCTAGTGGATATGGCCTAAAATATATTAGCTCTCCTGCTGTTTAAAACAAAAGCCATTGTTCAAAAGCCGAGAGCATTGTTCAAAGGCTGAGACATAATCTGTATGAGAGGGACCATGAGTATCGCAGTGACTTGGAGAAGAGGTCAAATTGAGCCAAGGAGGCTTTTCGTGTCCAAGATGTTTGGGAGAACTACTTCAGCTTTTGTTTAGGTTAACTTTCATATGCATCAGCAGTGGAGGCAGGCACCTATATCTGGCCCTCTTTAGTTAATTTCTCCACACCCAAGAGCTTCTGTAACAGGTAAGGTGGCTCATGGCTGCTAGGAAGAGTACAGAAGGTGAACAATTAATATATTTGATATTTCTAATCAATACTGATGGTGCTGAATGGCAAATCTGATTCTCAGATGCTTGGAAATGCCAAAGGCACAAGTTACTTTTACAATTTTGAGTGGATAACTGTGCATAAACCATATAACATACATAATTTCACAATGTAAAAAGCAAAGATACGAGGAAAAATAACCAGAAAAACATTGCAAGGTTCACAGGGAGGTCTGCAGCCAACAGCTAAGACTATTTGAAAAGATAGATGTGTCTGGAATAAAATCTCTCTTTACTGGAAAAATAAGTATACGTTTAAGTACTAAAGGCCATTCAAGAATCTCTGTAGAGAGAAGTAGGTGATTTTTCAGTAAAATCCTCCTCAACTCCCTAAGTGTAACAACTTCTAGATTTATAATCTTGCTTTTTATTTTGTACATTATGGTTTTCTATACTCAAATTAAAAAAGAGAATGGATTACACATTAATTAAAGTAATTAATCTAAAATTAATCTGTGGCTGTTATAATTGAAACTATAGCAACATTAAAGCAGAATTTACTCCTTGGGCAAGGCTTTAATAAAGGCATATAGGAACTGGCATCTGGTCGAATACATACGCATTTATTTATTAAGTCCATTACAGTTTTATCTGACTACAGATTTTGACACAACCCACTGATAGCCCTTTGAGTAGCTGGAGAATACTTAATATAACGACACTTATGTTAGGATGTAAGATAGGTGCAGTTTTGCTACCTCTTGAAATTAGTTCATTAGAAAAGACTAATAGAAAAAAAATTACCTCAAGTAAAGTATTTTGCGTAAAAAAGTTAATGTTGATATTTTATGGATTGCTTGATTTTGATTGTCTCTTCTTTTCTTCTGTTTCTATTCCTGAGCACCATCTGATCTGATCCACGTAGATGAAGATACCCAGAGTGGGTCTGTCTCTTGTGAAGTGCTATAGCCCTGTGAAGTCAGAGTCCTGTTTCAGGCTTCAGGGGACATTCTTTGCTTGTATATATTCACAATACAGGGATGAAAGACTCCAGTTTGCCTCAGTTTTCAGGATGAAAGAATGCAAGGACTCTTAGAAGAGACAGAGAGAGAGAAAAAAAGAAGCAGGAAAAGGAGTAAAATTGTATGTAAAGCAAGGAGTAGACAAGTAGATGTTGAACACTCCTTAAATCAGAGATGCTTACAGAAAATCTAATATATATCTCTAACTGAGTGGTGTGAAAATCAGCAGGAAGTATATCAAAACTATATGGAAGAAATGTTTGGGTGCTTTAGGGAGAAAGACCCTTAATTATAACAGAGCCTCTTGCAAAAGATGAAATAGCTGTAACTAAAGACACGATAAAAAGATTTACCAATTGTGGCACTACAAATATGATCAAGATAGATACCCTAAAATGGCTAATATGAGCCAACCCTACAAAAAAGCAAATTCTTTTTTTTTTTCTGGTGAAGCTTTCAATAACAGGTTATTCTTCAGTTCTGTTCTTCTCCCACAGCTCTTCTCAGTCTTCATCTAGCTGCAAAGGAACAGAAGCTTTCCTACAGTAAAGAAAATAAGTAAAGAATGTTAATTGCTGTTAACTAACAGTCAAGGAGGAGTATAAAGGTGTGAGCAAGGGAAAGAAATAATACGTTTTGGCAGACAGTGATAGTTAATGAAGTACAGATCTATTAGGAGGAAGCTTGAAATATTGTAGGATCTGTTTTCTCAGCATAACTGATTGCTCTGGGTTCATGGTTCAGTTTTTTAATGTCAATAATTTACTGTAATTTAAGTAATAATACATAAAATAATAAGTTTGAGCCTATAATAAGGGCAGCTAAGAATCAGAGATATCATGAAAGTAATGTCCTTGGAGAAAGAGGAATATAATTTGTGGATGGTATATACTTATTTGATAAACTAACAAGACCAAAGGACACTGTGGACGTAGTCCTAGGAATCAAGCCAGGTAAAATAAATAATATTAAACCTGGCTGTCTTTCAGAATCTGATCACAACATAAGCAAACTTGAAGTGCTCTGAAGGGTTTGGTGGAAGGTGTAATTTAAAATATATTTTAAAGCAGTCTCATGTGAAGGTAATTGACAGTAATGGATACAAAAGCTTTGAAAGTCTGTAGATCTCTTTAAGACCAAGGGCTGATTCTCTATTTCCTACAGAATTCACCAGTGAGTAATAAATCACAGAAACCCCATGGGCTCTTAATCCATGGGAAGTCATACCAGCCACTAAACCACCTTTCTGTGTAAAATGCATATAAAAATACTGTTCAAAAGTATTCCCTCACATAAAATCATGGGAAACAAAGAATGAAAAACCCGCAGGAAAAGGTCAATCATCATATGAAATCAAGAATTCAGTGGATCTATTAACAGACTCCCATGCAATGTACTAACAATTTGACACTGAGAAATGGGCTGAATAAGAGACAAGTATTTCCTTGTTGTTTGTGTTCATAAGGTATTTTTAAAGTTTTGTGAGTCCTTGATGATGCAAGATGGATTTAAAATTTTTTAGGTATACCTATCAAACATGTTTTGCAGACTAGATGCCTGTATATGACTTATTTGCCACTCACTCCATGTGTCCTGTATGAGCATCTTAGTCTCTGGCAAATTAATTTCTACCTCTTTCTTGTTTTTCTGAAAAAAAAATAGTACAGTTACCTATTAGAAAGAAACGTTGGGAGATTAGCTTATTTTTGCACAGTGTTTGTGTGCATTAAACAAAAAAAATGTTTTAAAAAATATAAATAGTTACACAGAAAAGGCTTATGGGAAAATTATTTTCCATAAATACAAGAGTCAGAATCCATGCATAGACTGATTTCAAAATTTGTATCTGTGATAGTCACATACAAAGATATCACCAACAATGATCTAAAAGGTAAAAAAACCCAAGGTATCTAGTTGTGAGCATATGTAGTGAAAATAAATGGCTTTTTAGAAGGATGTTAAAAATTTAAACAAGAAGTTAATCTCCTCTGAGCTGTGAATCTATAATAAATGTTCAGGATCTTAAGCAATATAGAAAAGTCCTCTTTTAATATCAGATTTGATGGTAGAGGTAGAGATTCGAAGGGTGAAATTTATCTAATACTTAAATTAGAATCAAATTTAAAACAAAATTCTATTCTCATCATGTGTTACTTTTTAATCAGTATATTTGCAGTGGTTTAATTTATATTAATGATAGAATTTTTGAGGCAGTAGTATATGATTGGCATGACAGTGTAGCTTAAGTTTATCAGGTGCCTTTTCAAATTGAAACAGCCCTTCATGGAAGAACTCCTGGTAAAACAAATGTTTTTGTTGGCTTGTTTCCCTTGTTTTTTAGTAAAAATTTTGCAGTAGACAGATGAATCTGCAGCTGCAGAAAAACAGTCAGATCCTTGATTACAGTCAGATACTTGCTTTGAAGAAATCTGGGGAATGGGAGATATTAATGTGATAATTTGAAAATAGATATACTGTGAAGATACCAGTGAAGATTTAGAATCAAAAGCATCAAATAAGCTAATAGAGCTAAGCCAAGCGTGACTAAGCAGGATTGAACAGAGTGACAACCTAATAACTTTTGAAGGGCATAAAAGTTATGATAAACAGAACAATCAGCCAAATTATAAATAAGATCAACCAATAAACATTCTTATAAGCAGCTGATCCAGAATATAATGGGATTTTAAATTTATTTTTCTTTTAAGAGCATTGGATATGATTTTCACAGGTGGAGGAGAAGACCTATGGCATGAGAAATACTCCCTTCCCACCAGTGCTCAAATGTTTGTAGGAAAAGGCCCACATTATATGATTAAAAGGTACTTTAAAAGACCTTGTGAAGTATTTTTAATAATCCAAAATTTTAGTGTCCTTAATGGGAACACAGGATGCTAATCAACTTTGGGGAAGATATCTAGGAAATTAAAGATAAAGGTAATGGTAATGCTAATTATAAAGATAATTATGTGTTCTCCCAAAGCCAGGCATCCACAAAGACCATGTAAGCAGGCAAGTGCAAACAGTATTTACATGGATAAGAATAATGAATGTCAGAAACACCTCAAAAATTCACCCTGGGATACATAAAGAAGTACTTAAAACTGAGTAGAATGAACAATGAGCATCTTTGGAAAATCATGAAAGACAAAAGGGAATATAAACAAAACATTACTTCATAGTAAAGGAATATGGGGAAACTGGAGGAATTCTCAATTGGTCATCTTACCTTAAATATCCAGAAAATTACTGGAAGACATTATTAAGTGATCACATTGCAAACTCTGACATAATGAAGTAACAAAATAAAATGACCACCTACCGCAAAGTTGAGTCTAAATGAAGCCAAAGCAACTTAATTTTGGCTTTCACAGCATATATAAGTAGGTAACAGCTGATCCTACAGTCCACATGCTGTTTTCTTAAAGAGGTTAAGGAAGTGTGATGTAGATAAGACCAATGTGAGCTGAAACAAGAAGCAGTTAAAAAGTATATTCAGAGAACAGCTGTCAATGACACGCTCTCATACTGACAGGACCCTCAGGAGGGACCCAAACTTGATCAAACTAGACTCTGGTTCTATTTACTATTTACATATTTAAATAAGGGGAAATAAATGCCTAAATGCAAAATTAAAAAACCTGACTAGGCAGAAATTTAATAAGAAAAGTGTGGGAGTTATGTTGGGAGCTATGTTGGACAACAGAACAACAATGATCTACAATCTAATACTTCTTTAAATAAGGCAAATCTTGTGATGTGCTACACCAACAAGAATGTTTCCTGCAAAACACACGACACTATTTTATCCGTTTACTAAGTTCTGGTTATGTCTCAACCGGAGTGTTATGCTAGGTTTCAGATACTTTTCTTCAGCACATGGTCATAGTCCAGAGGAAAGTAGCAGAATGCTTGAATGTTTTAATTTAGCTTTATTTAATCTAAGAAATGGAAGATAGATGGCAGGTTTTCAAAATGCAGAAGTCTGTTACAAGGAAAACTACATTCTCCTTTTGTTCCCCTGAAGATAGAATTTTAGGTCAAATATTAGGAAAATCTTCTAAAGCCATAAATTCACATTAGTAGAGAAATCTGCCAACTAAAGGGATTATGTAATGTCCTTCACTAAAGCTTTTAAAGACAATGTAGATTTTAAAAAAGATATTCTAGATTTATGTGTTCTGCCTCAGCACAGTGGACAGGAGGGAATGACCCCTTCTGGTACTATATATTTCTATCATGCTATGGCATAGCCTTACATTCCTGAATACCTTTCCTTCTCTGTACCTCTTTGCTAATTTGAAAGTGTCATGGACTAAACCAGAAAATGTTACAAATAATAAACAAATAATTAAGAAGTTATGAAGAAATTTGCATAGCAGAAATAAGTCTCACTTTATATTGGATAGTCCCTTTTTATTACAGTTAATTTCCCTTGGTGAATTCACTGGCAATTACTTCAGCAACCTACACAGTACTGTAGCTCTGGACAAAATATGATTATTACCATGAGAGAAAACTTCCTCTACATTATCCTTTTGTTAAGAAACAAAGCTACTACAATGGCTAGCCACAAAATATCAACCCTGATGTATTGCAAGTCACAGCTTGTCAATATGTGCTGAAGAGAATGTGGTACTGGTCAGAGCAAGTTGGTCGAATATTATGCACCTGATGCAGAGTCACTGTATTAAGAATGTATTTTCTCGTTTTGCACACCATATCAAAATTAGAGTGACTGATATTAAGAGATGTTTACCAAATATGCATTTAACAAGAGTTCATAATCTGTTCTTCATTTGAATATTTCAGTCTTTCCTGAATTTGGACCATTGTTCAGTAATCCTCATCTCCAAACCATGTTCAGGTGTTGTAGATAATCCTACTCTGCTCCTGGATCTAATTACTGGCTGGTTGCAGAGCTGATCTTTTTTTTCTGGAGAGCAGAAAGGGACCACACGGGGGTCTGAGCTAACTACAAACCATTTGCTCCATAGCTCTTCCAAATATTTTCAAGCAGTTCTTCAAACCAGGAGAGAAAATTGGGTAAGAAACGAAACAAAAGATTTCAATACATAGATGCTACAGTAATGCAGAGCAAAGAGGTATAAAGTGTTACCTCTGTTACCACTTCATCCTCCAACAAGTTAAAGAAAAGTGTGTGACCACATAGTCTGATTGTGTATAATAATCTCCTTCACTGGCCTCGTGCTATGGGAAGTTTGTAGTTATTTAACCCTTTGTTATTTGCCAGCGGACAAATAGGGTACAAGGAGGAGATTAGATAGGAGAATTTGGCTTACAGGAAGGGATTGGTTTACATCTTTGTTAAAAGCACTACCTTTCTGGTTGATGGAGAGGCTGGAAATAAAATCTGACCAGAAAAATCAGGGAGAGCAAATTATGTAGTTACTATAGGACTGAGAAATAATTCTGCCTCTGTTCTGTTGGACAATATCTACTGATGTGATTGAAGAATTTGCTTAAAGAAATGAATACATTTGTGGGCAAAGGAAAGTGATGTTAATGTTACAGTGGGTATTTTCCCAGGCAGATGGATCCTCACAATAGAGACCAGGTTTCTGTCGTCTTAAGTCAGCAGTTGTAAACTGTAATTTTCTTGGGCTAGTCTTAAAAGAGGGGAGTGTGGATTTGTACAACATAGCAGGAGGAGAGGCCTTGCTTTTTGAGTTAGATTTCGAAAGCAGGCAGCAAGAGCTCACATGTAACCAGTGGAGCTGCTGACTTGTGGATCTAAGTGAATGACTGAATTTCAAGTTGTTGTAAAGATCCATAATGCTGAAAGCACAGCTAATGATAGAATAATGTATTTTTATAAAAGGACTGTGCCTTTTGTTTTCTTTTTTTCTCATGACTTATTTTTGAGTGCAAGATACTTAAGTATGAATTGGATTCAATTCTGATCACTGATAAATTAGAATTTTAGTAGGACAAGTGTTCTAGCCCTTTGGGGAAATCAGGAAGGAAGAGAGGAAAGGAAAGAGAGTGAATGTTTAGTTTTAAGGTTGTAATAAATAATGATAGATCACATACCTTAGCAATTATTTCCAATGTGTTAGTATTACTCAGATCATAAATAGGCAGACCAAGTAATGTTTTTTAAAAGTAGTAATGAGATAATCTTCCTCAAGTCTCCCTCCCTTACGATATTCTCAGTGACATGTATCATCAGGCACCTCCCTTCTAGTACCAGCATTTGGTATGGCATGGCAGTGCAGCAGCCTGCAGTAAGTTGACCAGTACTGGAAGAATTTGGGTAATACTAGAGGTGGGTTCTTAGCTGTCACACTCTTTCACCAGTGAAGTTTGACCTTAAGAAGGAAGGGGGAATGATGGACCAAGACCGGACTGGACAGAGAAGGGTGATAACTCACCTAAAAAATGTTGAGAGACTCAAAGATGTACAGTTCACTGCCTTCTGATATTTCTACAACATTAAATTCTATTTAGTTTATATTCCACCCATCTTTTCCTTCTCACAAGAAACCCTATGCTATTTTTCATTTTTTTCTTTCTTATTTGTAAACCAAATCTGATTGGTAATGAAATACTTATTTCTCATAAACAATCAGAAGTGTTAAGGAAACTAGTGAGTAGCTCTCTCTGTTGTCTTTCTCTTAGAGCATCCTCTGTGATGATTTCTTTTAGCAGAGCTGTATCCATTGGCTAGTATCAAATGGAATGTGGGCAAAATTAAATTATCTTAATAATCCATTTCTGGTTTTATGGGGGATGACAAATACATCTGTTAGGTGCTTCTCTTTTTTTTCTAGAAAGAGAGAAAGAATGAGAGCAAGCAGACACTCAAAGATGTTGTTTTAGAGTGAATGATGGACTTTATCTCTTACTGCTGATATGAGGTATGGTGCAGTTGCTTTATCCCTGTGGCCTCCATACAGCATTCCCACCATTTTGCAGATGTTCTTACTGGCTTTTTGGAAAGATAAGTAGTAATTTGGTTTCAGGACTAAATAAAACCCAGGTTTTTCCTGAGTAAAGAACTGTAGATGTTACAGAGAATAATTTTCACATACTTTTGTGGGCTATTATCTCTTAAAGATTAAAAGACAAAGCCAAACTTTGTTTTATTTCTGAGTGGTATGGAATGAACCTTTTCACTCCCTTCAAGACAAATACATAATGACATGTAAGTCTAGCTAGCTATTGGGCTCATCTGGCAGTAACACAGAATATAGCTTGAAAGACATTACCAGGCGTGAATACAAGTGAGAGAGGGAATGAACAAGAATAGGCAATAAAGCTAAGACCACCTACAGTGTAAACTACAAACTCACTGCTACCGGGGTTTTATGTAGCAGCTGGATCATTCTCACCATATTGTACTTTGCTGTCACTTGATAATTTTTTATCTGAACTGCTGGAAACAAGCAGAAAATGAGAAAGTTTCATCTTTCTTCTTGACTTAAGCTTTAGGGAGGTTTCTGTCTTTTGCTGTTTAGTGTCACAGGATACTATGGTCTATGAAAAAACGTAGTAGCATTTATAATTGCATACATGTTTTCCTGACATGTCAAGATGGAAAAATGCCAGAGTTCACCTCCTGGATTTTCATTCACTGAAACTATTAAGTGTTTGGAGTAAGGGTGGGCCCAAGCCAGAATGCCAAGCCCAAACCCTTGCCAAATGCTTGATCTTCAACAGCAGATGTACTTGGAGTCTGGATCCAAATGCTGAGCTCCCCTGTGTGTGCACGGCCATCTCAAAGGGTTGACAAACCTCATCTTGGCCAGAGAATGTCAAAGTAAGACCGCACTGAGCAGGAGTGATCACATCATAATCAAAGAGACTTTGCTGGTAGGATCTTCTACATGATGCTGCCTTTGGGGGTGAAGTCCTGAGTGAAAAGTCCTGGAATTCCTAGGAGTGAAAAGTGGTGACTAAGACTGATTTTGATTTTCATCCAACCTGGTACTGCTCTAGCCTCAAAAATGCAAATGTTGTGCCCGTATTTCCAATGTGAATTGCTGGAGGCAGGTCTCTTGTTTCAGGAGTATTTAACTCTGAGACAGTCTCATTGCAAGATGCTGCCAGGACTCTGAAGGCATTTGCAGGTGCTACTGCCTCTGTCTGCCCCTCAGGGCTCACCCCACCTGCCCACAGCCAGGACCCCGTGTCAGCCCCCTGGGGTCGTCAGCCCCCTGGGGTCATCAACTCCCGTCCCAGCCACGCTGCAGCAGGGCCAATGTCTAGCTCCCCACAGCTGTCCCCTGCCTGTCCATGGCTCCCACGAAGCCTAGCTCATCCTAGCCTGGCCTTGGCTGGTCCCCAGGAGGGGGAGGGCACTATGCCTAGGGCTGAGGCTGCTAGGAGGGCAATGTGATGGAGGCTGGGAGCTGCAGCTGCGGGTCACTGATGTCAATGGTCTTCACATAATGACATGACTCTTATGAGTGACAGAGCTCTGCAAGCAAAACCTAAGCTATCTGGATAAGCCTGAGTATTGGGGCATGAACACAAATACTCAATGGTTTTGTGTCTATTGAGTTCAGGTTGTACTGGGAGAAGTGCTGGGCTGGTAAGGAAAGGACATCAGGATAACCTGTACCCTAGAGAGTGTCCTGAAAACATGAGTGACAGAGTAAGCTAGCTGGACAGACATTGAACCATCTTTAGTACTCTTCTGAGCTAAAACTGTGCAGTGATTGTATGTAAACCAGAGAAGCGGCAGAGCAGAGGACAGTGCTTAGCAGGGAGGGAGTTGGAAGAAGAGGGGCTCAGATAGTGCTTACATAGAAGGGGGATCCCTATATGAAAGAGGGGAGTCTCTGTTTGCGAAAACCATTCATTTAACTCCTCATGAGCTTTTGAAAGCTTCAGGCTCAGAAGCACTTAAATTACTTCTGCGTTTTCAGACTATTTCTAGAATAATTTCTAAGATGATATATTAACAAACCCTTATTTTAGCAAAATATACCACTCCAATAGAATCATTTCAGCTGTGAAACTTCTGCAATAAGTCAAACAACTGCAATATGTGGAATGAAGCTCTACTGAAATTCAAAAAACAACAGTCATTGAAAATCATGAGAGCAGAAAACATTTTCTATCTTTATTGCCTTGAAGCACAAGACCAGAGGAAAGCTTTACAAACATCTAAGACATCTTATAAATAAATTACACAGGCAAAAATTAAACACCAGACCTGGACAGGGGCAATTTCCCTGTGAAAAAGCCCTGTACTTTTCTGTACAGGCACCTTTTTCTGAGACAAATAAAAAGTCTGTCTTTAATATCTTATTTTCTTTCAGATTTGTAACAGAGTTATCAAGGCTTCGCAGGAAAGATAAAATTGATAGAAATGTTTCTGTCTAGTCATCCTATCCAATGCCCCAAGGAAAAAAATTAAGCTAGCAGAGAAAACAATTCATCTGTGACAATGGCATTATTACTTAGGAAAAAGCCCTTGCCCTTGAGACAAAGGACATATGCATGAAATGAAATGCTGTTATTTAGTGTATCATACTAGACTGGCAATACTTGTTAAATACAGGTAGTACCATAAATCTCAAATAAAGCCTTAGCTTCTTTTTCATTTTCTTCTCTTATTTCTCCCTTCAGATTAGTTTATTTTTTACTTGATAATCAAGGGTTTTCCCTCTCATCACTTTTTCCCATAGGTTTAAAAGCTCTTATTGCCTTTTACAGTTGTTTGGAATGTGTCTCTCCTCAGAGGCAGGGTGACCAGAGAACAGTTTATAATCACATAAGATGCACTAAAAAAGAATGTTTGTAGATCACCACAGTAGTCAGATTTACCAAAGACGTGTTTGCAGGACTTTTAGTATAGGACTGTAAAGTTTACAGCAATGAGGAAGAGGAGTTAATATCTGTGCAAGCATGCTTGAAACAGTGATATCCTTGAATTATTAATGACAACATTCAGATTCAAATAGGTATTTTTTCCTCAGTATTACAATATCATGAATGTATGTTTTGTAGTTGGAGGCAGTTTCACATAGATCTTTTGTCTGTTAGGTTACCAAACCTGTATGACCTCTTAAACTGCAGGAACACATTGCCTCTATTGTATTGGACGTTTATTTTCATGTTTTTATACAACAGCTTTGCATTAATAACTATGTATCTATGTGATCAAATCTGGCTGCTGATCTAGGTCTGGGTGGGAATTCCCACACAGCAGTTGGGGTGGCAAGGGAAACCAACAACTCCAGTTAACATGGACTCTGAGCTTCTGAAGTCACCTCCTTCCAGGCCGTTGCTGTATTCAAAACTTCCAACATTCTTCTGAAATAATGTGTAGCTCCTGAATACTTTTTGGAGAATCAATACAGAAAAAAGAAAAAAAAAAAAAAAAATTGTGAAACAAATTATGAGAGTGCCAATGTATAAAGTGCTTTAGTCATCAATGTTCACAGGAACAGCATGGATGTGGTTAACAGAATGTTACCTTTAGCTCTTTTTAAAGATATTTCAACATTTTCAAGATATTTATGTCCAGATATTAGAAGTCTGAAATTCAGGTTCTTGAAGGAAGTTGTGGAAACTCAGTAGATATTTTTCTCGCCTTCAGTGTTTTGCTTAATCTTGTTCTGATTGTAGTTCACAGTATAACCTCCCCATCCCTGGAAACGTTCAAGGTCAGGTTGGACAGTGCTCTGAGCACTGAGTTGAAGATGTCCCTGCTCTTCGTAGTAGGGTTGACCTAGATGACCTTTGAAGGTTCCTTCCAACCCAAGGCATTCTATGATTCTATGCTTCTCTGTCTACGCCAGTAGGATCAAATATTATCCATCTGAAAAATCCCATATGATGAACTGACTGTTGTTTGGGATAACATTGAACAGAGCTGACAGCAGTACCATTACCACTAGTGGGTTTTTTTCTGCTGGATTTCAAATGCTTTACCGGGGAAGTGCGATTTTACAGATGGGGAAATTGTGATACAGAGAAGGACCTGGCTAAACTTGGAATTCCTACATTTTAACTAATCTCTCTTTACAAGATTATTTTTTTTAAAATATTTTCTTCACTTACAAATATTTTACTTTTAACAGGAGTACAGTGTTAGAAAATAAAAATAAATAATATAAAAGCAAATTACTGTGGCCTGCTTTAAGTTTGATTCAATTATTTCAGAAACATAAAAATACATCTAAACAGAGGTTAAATTTAAGTGAACTAAACAAAAACAACTTGCACATCACATATTATATTATTGGTCTACAGGACTAGATTTAGCTTTCCTGTAGCCTCAGGTTTCATTGCTGGTGAGTTAGATTATCTAAATAGATTTTTGCCTGCAGCACTCATATCTGCAAATCAGTTCTGACCAGGCCTGACCAAAAAAATTATTCTTATCAAATTTCTCTAAGTGAAGAATTATAACTTTGATAGCCTCAGCTCTAATTCCTAGAAAAGGCTGTTACGATCAGGAAACCTGCACTCATTTAGTGTACATTTCTGAATAGGATTTGTCAAGAGGCCAAAAGCTTGGGGAGCAGCTCCTGTGATATGAAGGCTGTGTTCTGAGATAAAGTACCAGAGCTCAGCAGAGCAGGCTCCTGTGTGCAGCTCTCTCCTCTCTTCCAGTGATTTCTGCAAAGGATGCTTCAATAGGGCAGGAGCTGATGAGGGCAAACCTTGTGTCAGATTCCCTGTTGGTCACAAGCACGTTTTGAAGGCTTGATGCTTTGTCTACTCCAGCAGAAAGGGATTAGAGATCTCTTTTGAGGGAAAGAAAAAGAAGATACAGTAGCAGCTGGATCAGAAAGTAGTTTGAGCTTAGTATTTTTCAGATACGTTGGATGACTGCTCACAATTCCAGCTGAAATCACAGGACAAGCATCACTGAGAAATCAGCCCCTCTGCTGTCATTTCAACCTCATGTGCTGCTTGTTTGACCTCTCCAGCTGACAAAAGCTTGACACTTGTAGTTGAAATAAGTTTCAGTCCCGCCATCCTCCATACTGAGGAATATCTCAGCAATAGATTGCAAACAAAACAATTTTTCAATTTACTTTTAAGGTTGCCTTGTGTCTTTCCAAGAGACTGAAGTCAGTGATACAAACTCAGGAAATTAATCAAAGGATAGATCCTGCTTCTCTAGAGCTGGCAATAGGCACAGAGATGTCCCTGCATACAGGAGTGCACTCAGTGCCTTAGCTATTTCTTTGCCAGGGATTGATTAGCTGAATCAGTTTGGCAGGAATACGATTGTAATCTGAAGAGACATGGGAATTGTTTCAGGGGATGAGAAAGATATGCAATTACACCGCAGTTGTGGCATAAAAAGTCCCTGTTCTCTGAGATTTTGATGTAAGACAGTGGAAGCACATGTGAGATCAAGCTGCTGCAGTGCAGAGATGTGCAGAAATGTATAGAGATGTGCAGGGTGTGCAAGTACCCACAGAGCAGAGCTCTCTGCTGAGGAAGTATGCTCTGAAGATAATGCTACCTGGGCAGAAGCATAGCAATAAGTAACAGAAGTACAGCGATACATAACAGAAGCATAGCAATATGTAGAAATCTGTGAATTAGAGAGGATGAGATGTGAAAAGAATCACAGTACTTGAAAACACATTGTCCATTTATTTCCAGTAGAAAGCTCAGTGTTTAATTACAGAACAAATGTAAGTGGATTATTGTCCAGAAGACCTTCAGCAAAGTATGTATGGCTTGTTTTGAGGGTCTGATGCAAGCTCTTCAGAAATGGATTGCAAGGATGTGTGGTAGGGACATAGTGAGCAACGACTCAAATGCAGTAAGGGAAGGGTTTCACTGGCAACTACCCTCCCTATATTGCCAGGCTTTCAAGTCCAAGTCACTGAGGATATCTTTCTCTCAGAAGCCTGGCATTATGAGGCAAAGGCAGTTCTGCCTCAATGAAATACTTCGCAAAGGAGGTTTCAATTGCTGAGCAGCACTGAAATCTTGCTGAAAGGTGTGCTAAGTCTTTGGATAGTCAGCCTAAAATTAAAGAGAAACAGTTCACAGAATCACAGAATCACAGAATCACAGAATCACAGAATCATTATGGTTGGAAAGGACCTCCAGGGTCATCAAGT
>JAVSBS010026882.1:92264-128026 GCA_033124195.1 Coracias cyanogaster | reverse complement strand
TATATAATTTAATTTTATTGTGACTAAGTGTTTGGAAACGAGAAAAGTAAAGATACTTTAAAATTAAACCATATTTCACACACCTGGTATTTTGACTTCTTTCTTCCTGCCTATAGTTAGAATCAGTGGATTCCACATCATCCTTATCACGTGAAATCTAAGAAAGGTTGGAAAAGATGAAAAAATAAGAAAGAATTAATAAATTACTAATATTTACCTGCAACTGTCATTTATTCTCTCCAGGGAAACAAGGCTACATATGCCCTGGAGAAGTTGCTATGGCATAAATGAAGTTTATTTGGGACCTAATTGTGTTAGGAAGAACAGATTTACACAAAATAGTCATTGGTAAAAGAAAAAGCTTTACATAAATGAACTGGTTCCAAATGCTTGGTGCCCTAAACTGTATGACTAAGCAACAGGCGGACATTCAGAAAGAAAGAGTGATGAATGACAAAAACTAATTATGAATTTCTAAGTAATGGTACCCAAAACTGACCTGTTTTTTGAACATTATTTCCCACCTTTGCTCCTTTAACGAAGCATAAAGGAAAAGCATGCTTCTTTTGAGAGGAAGAATAGAGTATAGTTGAAAACTGTCTCTCAAGATCACTGTTACAATATAACACGGAAAGATGACTGAGGAGAAGATGTCAAATATTTCCCAAGCACCCGTTCTGCTTATTTTGGAGAGAGGAGGGAAAAAAGCATTTACACATTATGATGCCTGCCTTGTGGGTTGTCTGGAAAATATATGTATACGGAGAGTGTGCATGCTAACTAAAACATCCTGCTTTTACTCAATCTAATGGAATTTTTCGTAGTGTATAGCTATTCATTAATTTAAAAGGGTGAGCAATATTTTCTTCTGATCTGTATTAAAGAGGTGCACACAAGGGTTAGGATGCCATGCACTGATAGGAGTATATTGAGAACTGAAGAGAAGCTGGATCAAACTAAACAGTATGAACTCAGGGATACAGCCAGGAATTTTGGATGGAGCACTAGCTTATGGTGATGAGATGCCGTAGTCAAATATATGATTCCTCACAACAAATCATTTATATAGTAGCTGAGTAAAAGTAAACAAAGCCATGAATATACAGCTAGTGCATATCTTGGTTCTGATGACAGCATTGAAGCAACAATCCTGTGGACAAATTTATTTAAGCTTGACTTTCACCCATGCTGAGATTTTAGTGTCTCAGTACCCTGACTAACTCTGCTGTGGCTTGTTTAGACTTGTCCATGGCAGAAAGTTCAACGTCCTAACCCTTATGCAAGGTTGTAAAAGAAGTGTGTTTATATTCAGTGCTGTCACATATAGTCGAAGTTGTCATTAGCCAGCAAAGGTTATTCCTTTTTCAAAGAAGCTGGTATACTGAGTACTTGTAGTTTAAATGAGCTGGGATAAATTATTCCTTTCTCTGAAACAGTGCCACTGAGTGATGATTTGGGGAATTTTGAGTTTCAAGGTTATTCCTACTTAGAAGATATTATTGGTCACAGGCTCTGTGCCAGAAAAGACCGTTTTCCCTTTAACTGTGTATGTTTACTCATATATTTTTAATTCTCTCCAGCTTTGCATGATTTAAAGAAGTTCCACCTTTCATTTTATGGAATGGCCATACAGTATCAGAAAACTTGGAGCCCTGTGCTCTAAGAACTACAATTCCTGGAAGGTCAATATTCTGCTGCTAGTACTTTCTGGAAATACTACGTGTGTTCTACTGACTTACATGGGAAAGACCTGCTGGTAGTATTGCCTACCCTCCAGGGCAGAGTGTTTCTATGCAACCTGCTTTTATAAAGGTGAAAGGAAATGTTAACGTCAGCTGATTGTCTCATATTGTGACAAACTGCAAAATTCCATTCTGTATCACACAAAAATTTCAAAAGCTAGAGCATAGTTTCAGGAAACTTTGAATTTAAAGATTTCAGATGAAAAAAACTGGCATAACTTCTAATAAACAGGTGACAATCAGTCAAATTTAAGGAAAAAAAAAAAGGTTTCTACTTCCAATTAATTTCTGAAAGAGAGCCTGGGGAGTTGGACTTCCCACTGTGAGCTCAAGCTCACTATTTGGACCATTTTTATATTCTACAAATTGCGTGTGTGGTGCACTGGGAGGATCATGGAAAGAATATATCAACCAAACATTGTCTTTCCCAATATACTAAGCAATGTTTTTCTGCCTCACTCTCCTGAGGACTCTGCAGGAACACCCAGGAGCTACAGCAAGCACCACCTGGACTCTCCAGCATGTGAGAGCTACAGTTATGAAGGAATCACAGCTGACTGACAACAGCTTTTGCTATCAAGTTCCTGCCACGCCACTAGCTCTCAGTTTCTGCAAGCTGTGCAGCATGCCATGCGAGCAGTTACTATTAGGGTTATATCTGCAGTTGCATTATTTTCATCACCATGGACCGTCCAGTAAACAGGAAGCTGTTTAAATGTGCAGGATTCCAGTAAGGTTTAAAATTGGCTGAATTCAGTCACTCTTTCTGCTTCTTCCCTTCCAATAGCACTTTTTTTTTTTTTTCACTGTAAAATGAGTGGTCTTTTGAACCTTGTGAAAAGAACTATTTTAAAATGAGAAAGCATCCTACTGACTTTTCTCTTTGACAATATCCTGTGGCAAACGTAACACAGACAACCACATTGACAAAAAAATTCTTTCTAATGCCTGAGTTTATCTCAGTTCCAAGGATCCAGTATGTGAATAATAATAACAGCAGCGGTAGTATTGTTACTTCTCCATACAGAAAGCATTTCTTTTTATTTCAGCCTGCTGCAACCTGCTGACATTTCCAAAAAAATCACTTACATAGCAGTGCCGTCTCATGAAAATAAATTGAGATTAATTCCATACATAGGAGAACAAAAACAGCATTAAGGGCCTAAGTAGTTTTGAATACTCATTACTGTTAAGTGACACTCACTGTTGGTTTTATTCCTACAAGTCACAGTGAATGAAATTAGCTTCAGGCTATGTCGATTGGGTAAAAGGATAGAGTGCCTCAGAGACTATTCTGCTGCAGCCTAGGATAATGGTTTATGACTACCCAGAAAAAGAAATTTCTGTGTTATTTTTTATCTTAGTAGTGATGAAAATTGCTATTGGAATTGTCCCCTCTTTGCATTAGATGTGGACATTTTGTTTATTGTTGCCAAAAGACAAGTATCACTGGTAGCCTCTCTGATTAGGTAGATTTAGAGGACACATACATATGCACCTGGCTTCTGCACTTTGTGTAAAAGAAAAAAGTATCATTATGATCCATACAGAGATGATAGTCAAGTTTCAACCTCATGTTTTTCTACAGTAATGAACTAAAATAAACGCTTGTAACTACCCAGATCTCAGCTGAGATCCAAATGCTGTATCCTTCATCCTACTTACCTATGCGTGAAAGCAAGTGCAATTTACAAAAATAAGCCTAACAGTGTGACATGGTTGCATTCAGTACACCACAGTTTACCATTCTAAGTAAAAAAGGAGCTGTTCTTTTTAACATCTTGATGCTAACTGGTCTACATTTCATACAAATTGCTTATGTGTGAATTATGGAACTTGAATAGTGACAGACTGTGAGGCATAACAAGAGCTCTAGGATTTGCCTAACAGTTTAGGGGAGTTATCATATGTGCAGCAATATCATCCCTGGGCTTCATTCGGGATTTGGTCTACTTTGTCCTGGAGAAAGGACAGGAATCAGTAACTCTGTGTATTAGGACCAAATTAAGCAGAGATACGAGGTTATGTGGCTGAGAGAGCTCTGGCAGAGCTGTGAAGAATGGCTTTCCCTTGATGGGCAGGTAGACCTTCCTTCCTGTCTGCATGGTGTATTCTCACATAAGAAAGAACAGAAATTTCTGTGACTAAAAGTCAGTGGAAGAGCATGAAATCCCTAGTCTACATGTTGTCTCAAGTAGTTTTTTCTGTAATGCATGAATCTATAAAAAATTCAGAGACAGAAGTTTAAAAGTTTTCCTTTAAAACTGAGAAATGGGTACTTGCTGAATCTGCAGCATGGACAGGCAGGTGCACCGCACTGGGGCTGAAAGGAGCATCATCTTTGGAGGACAGAGCTCTATGACTCTGCTTCTTTATAGGACAGATTTCTCTCCCAAATGGATTTGCCAACATGATTCATCTCTGTCAGGTGAAATACATACACAGAAACAGCCTGCTGTTGTGTTTCACCGTGTGCATTTCTCAAGGCTTTCAACTTCTAACACTCTGTTAGATTGCTTTGGCTGAGAGATAGAGCAGTCCCATTTCACTTGTTTACAGACACTCATAGCTCATGCTGTAATGGTCTCCTTATGTGTGTGATGTTCCTTTCTAGTTGGATACCTAGAAAAGGTCCTCTTGTATTATCTCTGCCTATGCCTATGGAGGGGCATTGTTGTTATAATACCAGTCCTGCTATTGTACCTGTGTCTTATCTAAAGACTGTGTCTAATTTCTAAAGCATTATAAATTGACACTACATATAAAAATCAATAAAGCAGACACCATCTTCTATGACCCACAGAGGCTTCTTAGTTCATTTACTTGCCTGGTAACCATCAAGGACCAGATAACTTCCGGTGGCTCGGTCATTAACATCAGTGCCAGTGTCTACAGACTATAAAATGTTAATCAGCCTTACATTAAATATTTATATGTCTATAGCAAATAATCATATTTGCCTTATAGTCAGATATATTGAGTACATCTTCTAATAAGCAGGAAATGACATGTTTACTGTCTATCAGGATCCAGTGAGGAATCAGTGTCTGAGATTAAACTTCATAAACTACAGGAAGGCTGATTCTTAAATTTTAATTATGTATATAACTAGTGGTCTAGAGTAAATGAGCTTTCCTTTTTTTTAGCAATTGCTAAGAATCTGTTATTTTCTTCTAAGTAAAACTGTGAAAATAAAGGTGTTAATATCTTTTCATTTATCAAATATTGAATTATCTCTTGAGTCTGAATGTATTAAAATTTGAATAACTAATTTTACTGATGGAGCCAAAAATCCATATCAGTGAAGTGCTTATAATAGGAGAACATTATTCTGTCTCCATGAGAGTTTTGTATTTCTGCAAAAAGCTGAAGCAGTCACTGAGCAAGAGAACGGCTATGTCTCACCAGTAAATTTGATATTGCAAAGATGTTTCTATTCTCATTCTGCAGCTGAATTAGCAGAGCAGAGAGTAGTGAAGCAGAGAGAAAAAAGCATTTACTTGATAGGGTTCACAAGTGACACATTTTCTTGGTCCTCTAAATTGCCTGTCAAATTAAAGAGCAAGTCCGAAAACTTCTGTAATTATCTAAACTATTAACTCTATCAAAGATTTACATGTCTTTCCTACTGTTCTAAAGAAGGGCAGTTTCAAATCACGAAGCTTAAAACCTTCCAAGAGATGCAGTTAACAATATTGCAGAGCAACACAGCTAGTTATAAACCACTCTAATAAAAATTCCAAACAAGAAGCCTAAGGTTGACTTTTAACTATTCCACTATGTATAGACTGAAATATTCTGGTCTAACCCTTTAAATCCAACCCCCCCTTCCTCATCATCACATTAAATTAATGATTATCAAAGCCAAAATCTCTCTCAACACAGATTTAATACCATTTTTTTCCATTACATAAGTGTAAATGTTATACTTATGTGTATTAAAACACTGGTTTGTTGAACACCCATGTATTAGATACCTAATAATGGCTAAAAGTTTCCAGATATCAGAAACTGACAGCCATTGTCCATTTTACCTTTGAGTGACTATGGACGATGTAGCCATAAAAATAATTTTTAAAGTGTCATCCCCTTCCTACAGCTAGAATATAAATATATTTATTATTTCCATACCTTTGGTGTGGTTACATCTGAAATGGTAGAACACAGCATCATTTCTGCAGTGAAGTTTATTGTTAATACAAGGCTGGGCTTTTGCCTAACTTTGAAGTTTTCTCAGACTCGGTTTCTTTTACCTTTACCTTTCTTTTTTTTTAAGTGCTGAAGCAAATTATTTACTTGCTGCCACAGAATCAGAACATGACAGATTTTTGGTAATGCTCGAAAAGACAGAAAACAGTTTCTGGCCAGTAAGAGCAAGTATTTCTTTTAGAAAAAAATCAACCCAGAAACTAAAATATATCATGTAGATGCTACCTCATTAAAATAAGAACTTGGAGAAGTAGCATTCATAAACAAAAATTCATGAAAATTACATGAGTAATTTCCAGTATCAGTAGAGTAAATGTGGGGAAAATTTATTAGTAATCCAATTAAATACTATAAAAAGAATTCTTGCAAATCATACAATCAAATTAAATGTAAAGTTTTTATTATTCTACTAAAACCAAATATGACAGCAACTTTCTTGTGAGTTTAGGACTGGATTGTAAAACATGGCATTATTAATCTACCTATATGAACCACAGTTTTGCAGACAAGGTCATTTCATTAGTGGGATGTCAAGAGAAACAGATATTTTCACTAAAGCAACCCTGTAGCAGACTGTCTGCATCAGGATATTTTGAATTAGAACTTAATTAGTTTTTTTCTAATACCAAAAATAACAAATATGCTTGATTAAAATTAATGATGATATATTAGGTAAGCAAAGGTTACCTAATTGCAACTTCAGTTTAAACAATACCTGAATTACCTAATCCAAAATTTTATGCTTCTTGCTTAAATGGCAATTGCTTATGAATTGCTGCTTTGCCACTCTGATTGCCCTTCTTAAAGTTCAGGAAAGCTGAGCCTTCCTTTGCTATTGAAGCACACAAGGAATTGTTTTTGTTATGAAGAAATGGAAGCGTTTTGCAAACAATAACATCGCCATGGTTATCCAAATAATACTATCTTTGTTCTTACTATTGTAAATATATACATTGTGTTATTTCAAAGCATGCACAGATCATTTTGAAGTCACTAAAGACCCAGAACAAAAATAATGGGTAGAAGAATATAGCACAGTAAGAAAAATATGCAGTTAAACAGTAATCATAGTGCACTGCATGGTAAAGACAATCAGAAAACAAATTTCCAAACTGATATATATTGATTTTGGGTCAATCAAAATGATTTATTTCCATTTAAATTCAATTGCTTTTAAAATGAATTGTAAATAAGAAGTAATTCTTCATGCTTTTTTTTTTTTTCCCGAACAAAATTACTATAAAGATTTCATAAAGAAAAAAGCCAGGTTTTCAAGAAGGTATAATCCACCAAAAGGATTGCTTTCACAAATATTTTCTCTCTACTGTCTACTGTTTGATTTCCAGATCCTCATTTGGACATCCAGTCTTATTTACCAGAACACTTTGACTTGTCCTCTGTACTGATACTTACATTTGAATGAAAATGTTTCACTGTAGAGGACAGACTCATATTAAAACTTATGTATCTTGTTCCTAGAGGAGCAAGAGTAAAATTTAAGAGTCTCTACTTTCACATACACCAACTCCTGGAGTGTAGAAAAAAAATGTATTTTGGAGTTTGAGAGTTTTTAGTTTAAAAAGGAAATAGAAATACCGAAGTAGTATGTGAGTTATTTCTTGATCTTTCACGCTCATGAAACCTACAATTTCATTGTAACATTGCTCACAAACATACAATCTGAAGCTAGCTTTATGGCATGGCTGTGGCTGCCTCAACAGCTTTGGTAATCTCTTCAGAGTGATTTCCCAGCCAATTAATGGACTAATATGGGCAAATGTTAAATAGGTATTGGAATCCCCCACAATCAGATCCAAACTCAGTAATATCTGTTAGGTGGTTCTAAGACACAGTGGAGCAAGTGATCAACAAAGACAAATCCATGGTGGAATTACTCTGCTGACAAGTGCAGTGCTCCACGTTCAGACTTGAAGGAAAGAAGTGGTGAGAATCTGCTCTGGTGTTCAGCCTCCAATGTGCAGGTGCAACTGGGTCACCATGTGTCATGCTTGGGGTCTTTATTTAGATCATGTGCCTCTACTGCACTATTTAATTTCAAATCACCACTAATAAGTTTAAATCATATGTATCTACAAATATGGCTCATCTGGCTGCTAAAATACTAAGTTCCTTTTGCAGCTTTTCTCTAGATATTTGTTGAGAGGCTGAACTCTGTAATTCTTTGACCTCCTCTGGGAGAGTAGAGAATGTAGGAAGGAAGTCAGGAAAACAAAATGAAGGAGAAGAAGTAGTAATACAGAGATTAAATCAGATTATGAAGAACATACTAATGATGAAAAATTATGAAATTTAGTGGTCAATATGCACCATTCTTTACCAATAAGCAATGACAAATGCTCCTTTTTAGAATTGCCCGGATGTTTTAAAAATACTGTACCCTGAGGTTTAAACTATACTAGTAACCAAATCCCTTTTTAAGGGTTTCTTTAGGTGACTTTCTTTCCTAACAAAAGCATCCAGCTAACAAAATTGTACATTCAGTGGTATCCTATCAGAGCATCTCCTCCATTCTCTTCTTCATCATTTCTGCCTATGATACCGTGCCTAGTGGTATCTGTGTTTACTGAAGTCTGTTGGAATGAAGTTGCCCTTGTCAGCAGCTGTAATTTAAGTTTGATTGACAAGGGGGGGCTATTTATGCCAATAAATGAAGATCCAAAACAGAGTCACAGATTCTTCTGTCAGATTTACTGAACTTAACTCAGCATACACAGTATGACTTTCTAGTAAATGTCATTAGTCTTCCAGGGAGGTTTATATAATCTAACTGTATAATATGTTTTTCAATTAATGATGTCATGTATATGCAATACTGTAACCTGCAATGACCTGCGCCATGTGAATAAAACTTTCTAAATGTTACTTTTGACCAATTTTGTATCTTAGAAAACAGTGTACAAATACCGATGTCACTTGAAGTATGCATTTTCACATGCATATTTGTCACGCTATTGCCATGCTATTATAATTAACTTTTCCTATTTTACATCCATGCATTTTCTGTGATGAGAGAAGGATCGTTTTGGAGAGCGTCCAACTCTGTATCTCTGGGTTATCTGGATGCCAAACGGGAGAATTTAGTCTGCTCATGCTGAGTACAGAAACAGTGTACTGAATATTCAGTCTGCTGAGACTGGGACTGGAACAGATAACTCATTCCATAAATGTCCAGACCCCACTGCTGGGGCTGAAGTACTCTTTTTGAAAAGTGAGATCTCTGAACCTCAAAAGCACAAGCTCATGGGTATACGTTCCTACATTACCTAGATCCTTTCAAAGTGCTTTCCCAACTGTCACAAGACTAGCAGGAAAAGGAAGTAGACCTGAAGGACATACTTTCATTTTGTTACTGTTCAACATGAATCTAGTTTATGCTGACTTGAAAATATAAGAGATGTCTTAAAATCCCAGTGAAGAAGCAGAGGAAGATCAGATTCTTTTGATTTTTCTTCATGATGTTTTAAGCCCTAACACAAATAAATGTCCCTCAAGATTGACTTCTTAAAGAGTGTATGGGGCTACTCTGACTGCATGTGTACATTGCCTTGGGATTTTAACATCTGTTTGAATAGGCCATCCACTTAGCTGTACTCTGCTACAAAAATCAACTGCTAGCACTTCATGGAGACCTAAGGTCTGCCTACTGTTGGTTATTTTAACATAAGGTTCTTCAACAGGAAAGGTTCTTGACAAAGTTTAACAATTACATGTGTGTCCTTAAAACAATTAATAGACATTATTGGTATGCAGTATTTCTAAAAACTTTTCTTTTAAAAACTTTTGTTTTACAGTATTCCAAAAGAATCCTCTTGGAGAATATATACCACTTTTTATTATGTAGACTACAATATCATAACAGTGAAATGCAAATAAAAATATGCAAAGGTGCACAGATTGGTATAAATAGGAAATTAAGATAGGGTTTGAATTTAAAGAAGGAAGCTGATAGATGTAAAAAAGGTAAAGATGATGAAGATTGCTGGTGGGGAAGTATTAATTTGCCTGTTAATATGTGATATGAAAGATAATGGGGATGAGTTGAAATCTGTCAGTATAGACTATAAAAATGTGCATGCAGAGGCTGTCGAAATTCAAGTTTAACAATCCCACAGCTACATTTAATTTTACTAGATCAGTATTTGTTTCCTGGCTTGAAACTTGGAAAATAATAAAGAATGATAATAGTATTTTTTTACCTGTCACACATTGCACACATCTGAAGTGGCTTTACAAAAGGGAGTTAAGACCTGGAGAAATGAAGTGGCTCAAGACAGCACTTTAATGACACCCTCTGAGTACTAGTCACGCTGTCTGAATCCCAGGCCCTAGTAACTCTCTGTAAGAAGCTGATATTCTATGCAATCTGTCGGCAATAAACACTACATTTTCAAACTATCTGAATATCTTTCTAAGGATGTCCGGTCTTTCAAGTGAACTTGGTCAGATGGCATGCAAACCTTGCATGATCTCTTGCATTTCTTAGTGAGACTAAAGAAACTCCATGAGTTTTGCTTGGATAGTTCAGGTGGACTGAAAAAGGAAAAAGGCTAAAAGATCAGCCCACAGTGAGCAGAAGCAAATACACTTTCCAGTGACAGTGATTTGGGTTTTTTAATTGTATTTTTTCTTGCACTTTCCAAGCTGAATATTTTATTCTTCAGGGTTTAACCTCTATGTATGCTAATTAGCCTGAAAAAGAGAGAGAACACACATTTAATTAGTGTTTGCTATAGCTCTTTTCTCATTTGGTGGTTTCCTGAGTATTATTCAGAAATATGAGGTCAGCTAATAAATTAACAATGCCAAAAAAGCCAACAACATACTGCTGCTGAATACCACCTATCTCTGCTGGCAAAAACCTCTCTCTAAACTTTCTCAGCACCTTACAGAATATGGGCTATATTTCTGGCAGTGCCAGCCTTCATCACTTCTTCTGCTCCCAGGGGTTGTCATCCATACAAGACAGAGAATGACAGTCTACTTATCCTTGTTCAGTCTCATGTACATTTGCATGTGAAGCCTGGCTTCTGCCACATACAGCATGCATATGACCACATATTCTATCTTTATATACATATATAAAAGAGTAGCAAAAGTCCATTAAAATTACATATGTAAAACAGATCCAAAGCAGGAGTAAGTCTGCCTCAAAAAGTCTATCTTGTGTGAGTCAAGACTAAATATCTTTCTTAAAGGTTTACCACAAGGGTAGCATAGTGTCAAAGTGATATGGGCAATTTTCTTAGTTTCTTTCTTTTGTTCAGTTTTGTTTCCATTTAACACAGAAGCTCTTAATAAGGGGGAAAAAAAAGCATGTTAAGTATTAGTCCACTGGTAGTTTTGTTAGGACAGACTAACACACTAGGAAAGCCTTATGGAGACAAAGTGTGACTGTTCCTTTTTGAGTACAACTTTTCTCATAACATTTCCTTCCCTTTTCCAGGTGTTTCTCGCTCGAGAAAATATAGATGCAACTACTGATGCTATCAAGGAGTTAACATCAACAGCAGGGCTATTGTGTATGGTACAGCATGCATCACAACTCTTGCTTTAGGATTTATTCAGGAAACACTGTAGAGGGAAAAGTGACTGACTGACAATAGGAGTTTTGGCTGAAGACCAGAAGCAATGCATCATATGAAAGAGTTCCTTGAGACTCTAACTGTAATGCCTTTCATATTCAAGCCAGCTCATACATTGCATATTACTCAATGCCATGTTGAGGGCCCCAGGGTCAGAATTCCTCCTAAAATGCATGAGTGGAAGTTACCCTTCAATATAATTTCTAGGGCTTAGCCTTTGTCCCATTATTAAAGCAGTAACAGCTCACCTGCTGTTGAACTAGAAGATCATTGTGACATTTCTTTGCTAGGCCTGTAGCACTATAAGTCATTTGTAAGGACCATGTTCTGCTTATGAATGACTACTTACAATTACAGAATTAAAACCTCAGCTTTAGATATTTTAATTGTTTGGAAAAACTACCAGGTATCCACCATTTCTCTGTATCATTTAGAAGATCCACTGATGTACTACAGGGCAGAATTTTCTGAAGCAAAATGCTCGTAAGAACAGCAGTACCCTCTGATGTTAAAAAAAAAATTCAGTAATTTACATAAGCACCTTCTGGGAAATGCTGTGTTTGTGTATTGTTTCCCCTTTCTTTGCAGCTGCTTTGTTTGCTTTCCAGGTTAGCTAACATTATATAGTTGATTAGTTTGCATGCTTGTTTTTGTGCAAGGTAAGAAGTAATAAACTGAAAAAAAAAACCAAACCAAAACAACAAAATGAATCAGTAGAAAACGTACAACAGCCAATAACCATTTGCAGCTTTCTTCATACCTCACCATCAGGAAGAAGTATGCTTTGGAAATAATAGACAAGACTTGATTTTTGCCAGACACAGTCGTAGATCCAGGAACCACAGAGACTTCTCTGCTTGTTCTCAGAGTTCAGAAGGTCCTAGGGAGAAACAAGTATCCTTCTATCCATAGCACGCTCATAGTAAGTCAAACCTTTAAAACCATCAGTCTTTGTTAACTTTATATTATAGTTTATTTTAAGTGCCTAATCATCCAGCTCCTAAAGGGTCTCCCCAGAAGAGGCAAAGTGCACATATGCTTTCAGCCTTTCAAGGAGGTACAGCAGAGCTGTCAGGTTGAGATGGGAGTCCCTCCTGGAAGTGATACCCCAGGCAGATAGGCAGGGTGGCTGCACCAATGCACACTTCCCTAGAACACACTGCCCTCTAGTGCTTTCAGTGGTATTAAAATATCGTCCCATTTTTAGCACTGAGGTGAAATTTATTTACTCGAGCAGCCAGTCAGAGGATGATATTGTTTGCCTATAAAACACCTGGATGTATATCAGACACAGTCGAGACTAAAGTAAAGCAAAGATCTGCAAGCTATAAGAAAAGTACATTGATACAGCAAATATCCAGCCTAACTTAAGCTACGTTGCATGTACCTTATCGCATCCTTTCTGCAGTCCTCCGCTCATACTTGCTACTTTGTTCTGAAAGTCCCTGGAGAATTAGGTTTGAGGGAGAGAGAGGAAAATGAGGAAATGAGATTAGGAGTGGGAAAAATGGCAACACAAATTTCAGTTTCCTTTTTCTAGTGGGAGAAGTGAAGAATTTGGGACAGATCCCATTGCTATCAAGGCCAGCGACAAAATGTCCATTGATCTTAATAAGAACATGGTTGATTTGCTTTGATTGCATTGTTTATTATTTCCTAACTTCATCTAGTGGCTGGCTAGAAACTTTGGGTTTAGTTTCAAGTGTTGATAATAGCTTTCACACTATTAATTTACTTCAGAGAAATCCCTTTCAATCCTATATTCTTATAAGAGCCAGGCTGACCCAAACCGGTTGCATGTAGCCTGAAAGCAAAACCAGCTCTCCAGGATCAAGCTGTAGTACATTACTATGGCATATTCCCTCTACTTCAAAACTGCTTAATTAAGAAGAAAATAATTTCAAAGTCTGATCTAGGACAACTATAGCAATTGCTGCCTTACACTTACCATTGACTACAAGAACTAATGGTAATGGGTTTCTGCTTAGGCTGAGAAGGGATAAACATTACGATGAACTAGATCAGGTCGGATTTTAGGGAAAATGTCAAAGACAGATCAGCTTAATTGTGTAGACAAAGAAAACTACACAAACAAATCTATCCTGGCTGATGTGTAGAGGCCAGGATTTTTTTGAAGAGTCAGATAAATCAAAGAACTAATTTGTTTCAGTATTAAAGTTAATATAAAAGCAGAACTTTACTCAGTCCTTTATATACTCTTCTTAGAGGTAGATAGATGGATAGACAGAGAGACATATAAAAGATAA
Organism: Coracias cyanogaster; assembly: GCA_033124195.1. NCBI lineage: Eukaryota > Metazoa > Chordata > Aves > Coraciiformes > Coraciidae > Coracias > Coracias cyanogaster. The sequence continues at coordinate 114,205 of JAVSBS010026882.1, read as the reverse complement.
AGAGATAGTAGATATTTTGACATAGCTGTTGGGAATCAGTTATGGGAAGTTAAAGGTGCTTAGGTAAGTTCAATTTTGAAAGATCTGCTTGAGTTCATGAGCCATCAGTACCACTTCTTACTCTATTTTTTTAATTGCTTTTTACTAATGACACAAGCAAGGGTTACAACTTGTTTATGCCTTTTAGACTCAATTCCAATTTTGAATTGGAATTGTGTGAGTCTACCTGTGCTATTAGCCCTTATATTTCTGCTTACTGTTTTGAACTTGTTATCCATAAAGCCAGTGACCAATTTCAACCAAATTCAACAGGCTGTTCTTAAAATAGGTGAGTAGACACCACTAGTGCCTCCTTTGTCTTTACCTCATGCTTATTAGACATGAGACATTGTTGTGTGCCTCACGGTATGAAACCTTGGCAAGCTAGGCTTCTGTTTCAGGACTTGTGGAGTTACTTTCTGTAGTGTTATGCAGTAACATTCATCTTGAAATGAAAAATGCAATCCCAAGTCTTGCCAAGATGGCACAAGCTAAACTAACTAACAGTTCCACTTTCTTTTATCATTTACTCTTTGTATCTAAACCAGATGAAGAGCCCTCTCAATGTCAGACAAAGACATTTCCCTTCACCTTGCAAAGAAAATACCAGAGTTATGTCCTCAGTGCCAACTGGTTAGGACATTTCTTCTGACAAGCACTTCTGGTTTTGCAACATAGAGTTTACTTATGTGCTGTAGAACAAGTGAGAGACAAGAAAGATCAGGAGACAGCTAGTCCCTTTCTTTGGTAAAATCTTTACATTCAGTTGGTAAGACTTTCAACAGGATTTTCACTTGTCCATCTAGTACTGTAGTTCTATCCATATGGATAGTAGATCTGAAGGAGGACACAACAGAAGTATGTCTGAGCAGCAGTTTTACTTGAAGATTTGCATTATGATAACATGAACTTCTGTGACATATGAGGAACTCAGACACACAGCTGGACTCTTGCTTTGCAAATTCTGGCTTTCTATAGGAATCACTGTCCTCAACATATTTACATCTGACCTGTACTGGAGGCAGTGAGCAAGAAATCTGGCAGCAGAGCTTCTGGCTTCATCTCACAGTTAAGATTTTCAGAAGAAAATCAAGGGACTGTCACCAGTGTCATGGGAGAATATTTGTATACAACAACAGCACAGGTCTGTAAGTAGTTCTGTGTCTGTTCTTCATTTTAATCTACATAATTGTTTGTTTTCTTAGATAGGTCTTAGATTTTTCAAAAGGAATGAAGAAAATCCCACCGGTAGAAAACATTTAACACACACTCTCCTGGAGCAGCTACAGCTTAAGGTGAGTGGATACTCATACTTGGAATCAAATGAGTCCTTCAGGCAACCAAGAGAGCAAAGAGGCCTACAGTATTTTTCTCCAGTGAGCAGCAACCACTGCTCCACTCTCTTGTGAAGAAAAGCAGAAAAAAGAAAAGCAACACAAATTCCGAAGTACAGAAATGACTGAAGCAGGGAAACAAATCTTCTGCTTGATGAAGACAAGGAGTGCTGGCAACTGTGAACAAGTCACAAGAAGGGAGAGGAGGGGATCAACACAAATAAGACTGACATTGAGAATAAAGAGGGAAATTACCCTATTTGTAAACTAAAAATAATAAAATAATATGAATTAAAATAAGCAGAAATATTTCTGTAAACATAATAAGGAGTAAGTAAATGAGCGATAAAGTCAGCTACAAGGAGCCAGTTGTGCCCTCTATTCTGATCTGATGCATAAAAGCTTTCCAGGAAAGTATTCAATATTCTCTTGTGAAAGAACCTAGCAGTTCCTCTCTGTCTGAGAGGAAAATTTCTTTACAGGTTATGGTGTTATTTGTAAGAGAAGTCTCACAAAAGCCTTGGGATTTCCGCTACTGAAAGTGAAATATGTAGAACATTTTGTTTAATTCTTGCATGAACTAAAAGGAGAGGGTTGAGACCAGGAAGATGGAAGTGCCTGTATTGATAGCAAAGTATCTGACTTATTTCTACTGTTTCTTTAAATCACAGCATTTGGTTTAAACTTCTTTTCATCAATGACATCTGATTAAAACCTCACAGTACCACATTAATTTTAAAGATGTGTAAACAGACACCCCTACAGTTTCAAGGTTAGATTTTGCCACTCGTATGGGTGTTGAAAATTCTGCAATCGTCAGGTGATTTTATCACCTACCAAACAACTAAGGCATGTGAAATATAATGTTGTAAAAATAACACAGACAAAATCTTTATTTAAATGGCTTGGGAAAGTATATTGCTGGGAAAAGGAACTCTTAATTCCCATTTCCTTACCACAAACACTAGTCCATGTACCCTATATTCAGTTCAACATTGCAAATGCTTCTAAATTTGTTTGGTCCTTTGGGTCACTGTCAAAGCAAATTGCAAAGCTTTGCATACAGCCTGGTCATTATTTCACTTTTTCTTTTTTAAATGACTTTTGCTTAAACAAAAGAGGACGCCTCCTTACTAAGACCTTCTTGAAGGTTGCAAACAATTTTTGTTTCCTCTCAGAAGTCTTGCCACCATGTACATTTCATTCCACTTTCCTTCTATTCCAGTGGGTGGAGAATGCTCTTGTAGTAAGAACTATTACTCAGACTCATGCTAACTAAGCTTTGACTCACTTCTGTAGAAGCTAATAAGGTGCCACTCCAAATTAAAAAAAGGTGCTGGCAGGTAATTTTATTAATGTCCTTTAGAAAAGTTAATCTGCTGGTGAATATTTGTGGTGAATAGGAGATGCTATTACTGTTAGAACAAACATATTCAGCTTGAACTCTCATAGCTCCTGCTTTTTAACTGCAGGGAGCCCTTCCATGCAGGCAGCAATGAGAGATATCTTTCCAGAATTAAGTCGTCGTGGGACCAAGCTGCTTGGGATGGACTGGGGATGAGCCACAGTCTGTAGTACACTTGCAAGACCATGTTCTGCTGACCCACAGCATTCCCAGGCTGAAACCCCTGTCAACTCATACAAGTGTACTCCAATTCAGTCCTTATCATGATAAGAACCTTTTTGTAACCCTTGGGTAGAAATGAATCAAAACAATTTCAAAGTCTTCTGGAACTGAAAAATATTTAAGATCATTCTCTGTGTCCCACACCTTAGGACTTTTCAGTTCTTCAACCTTAAATCTCGTCTTTCTGATTCAGAGCATAACTTCACCTCAGTAGAAGCATATTCTTCAGAGTCCCCAGAGTAGGCTACAATACTTATCTGAAAACAGCAGTTAAAACCAAGGCAGCTAGACATTATAGTGCTCCATGATCATGTTTCTTGCCTGATCTTTTACACTCTGAACATATTCTTAGTTTTTCTACATAAAGTAGGGTTTAATACTAAAATAGACCATAATAGTCTCCAAAATTACAAATGTTTTCATGACAGAAAAAATAAGAATTTTATATTTTGGCCACATGAAAATCCTATCTCTAACTGTTTTAAAGAAAATACTCTCAGCATGGATAGAGATACATCCCAGAATCACAGTCACCAGATAACTTGGGCTGAGAGGAACATCAAGAGGTTTATAGTCCAATCTCCTACCAAAAGCAGGGTCAGACCAGGTTGAGCCCAACTTTATCCGGTTATGTCTCGAAAGACCCCCAAGGATGGAGATTGCACAACCTCTCTGGGTAGCTTCTACCTCTGCTTGACTTTCCTCAGGACCCAAATCTGCTCTGAAAATTTCACAGCACTGTAGATAAAAAAGTAAGATACCAATGCAGGTCCTGTCATGCTTTTCATGTGCTGCTGTATCATTCCCTCCATGTATTTTCCCTGATCAAGATCCTGCAATGCCCAGCGGCTACTTCTCCAGCTCGTGAAGATAATTTCTCTGGTGGTATCCAAATTCCAGCTCTGATAACTGTTTTATTGCTCAACAAGAAAGAAGATATCCTACCAGGAAAAGCTATGGAGATTATTTGGCAGAGATTTTACAGCATATAGGTCAGATGAAAGAAGGGACTGTTGATTTCCATCTTCTGTAATGGAATTTAGCATTCAAAACTATGGCAAACATTGGTAGAAAGAATAGTTCAAAATTCTGTTTGGCATCAAAACATAGAGATGGCACAGCTTTGAGTCAATATACTTGCTTCAAACTCAAAACACAACTCAAATTTTCATTATCTATTAAAAAACAACCCCACAGGCACTTGTTCTTTGAGTTTGGTTCTACATATGGTAATTTATACAGCTTTCATTTACTATTAATATTCATATACTGTCACAGACCATCACTATTACTTCCATTTTACAACAGAAAATGAAGTAGAACTAAAATTTAATCCAGTGTATTTTCTTAACCGTATATAAGACTAGTAATATTTCCCCATCAAAGAATTCACACTAAAGTATACTTGTTGGTTCACATAATGCTGCTTAAGAGGATAATGCCTGAGGGCTTCTCTTTTTTTATATATATTTTTTCTTTTTTTTTAAATTTATACAGATATATGGTTACTTGTCACAGGCAAATGAAAATTATATTTTTGTGTTACTGCTAATGACTGATTGTTTCCAAGGTAGAGGTGCTCTACACAATCTTCTGAGAGCAGGCAGATGGTGAACAGATTATCTAGTGAAGTAACTATCTTTACTTCACTGAACTCAGTAAAGTCTATTTACATATTTTCTAGCTTTCTTGAATATACCTATCTAGTTTTGACCTCATTATCTTTTCCACAACCTTCCCAGGCTGCATCAGAGAGGGGAAAAAATAAATTAAATAATGTTGCTTCAATACTAAGAAATGCAGAAACATGCCCTGCAGTATCGCATGTGGAACATACATCTTCTTGCTATTATGGAAGAGTTTCACTAATTGGAGAAATAAGGGTACTTCTGTGATGGTGCAGATCAGCTACACATTTAAGAAAGGCTTATAGATATTCAGTAATAACAATCAACTCTAGCCTCCCACAAAAGCCAGGTGAGTTGGAGGGAATTGCAAACAGATTAAACCTGCTTATAATAAAACTATTGCTCCTAGGCAGGCAGAGAGAATATGTTTGTCTTCAAAATCTTATTATTCTCAATCTTTCTGCTTCTGAAAAAGTCTTCTCTTCCTCTCTTCACACTGTGGAGGTCAATCTCTGTTGGTTTCCATGCAAAAGCATGAAAACCAACAGGCCACGTTTCTAGCTGCCAGGTCTATTTTACTATGGGCTTGCTGGCTGCTGTATATTTCCAATAGTGCAGTTTTATATTGAAATATAGCATAAGATACTTCCATTTGTCCAGGGTGACTGAGATCTCATGTTTGTAGGTGGCAGTTGTGCACCATCTCCAGGCTTGAGAGAGTTCTTCCTCCTCATGGGGAAAGCAGCCTGCAGGAGCCTGTAATGTCTGCTACCCCAGTTTTACTCTGACTACTCAATTCTGTTTCTGCCCTGCAAGAGGCAAAATGCACCTTCTACCTTGGAAGTTGCCTCTCAGGTAATGTGAATCCTGGAGAGAGGCCCCTTGGAGAAAGGGGACTCAACTCTTACTCTGCAAGAGAGTATGCACAGACATCATTACTATTTGCTGCAGCTTAGTGGTTTTTAGTTGGCTATGTGTAAAACTGAAATGTACCTAAAAGAATTCACATTGCTTGCAAAAGAGGCTCAGAAAGTGCAGGTGAAAGAAGCTTGCGCAGGAGGAAAACCCTATTTGTGCCTTGCCACAGATGCAAGTTGCAAATGCAGAATGGTGAAATACAATGTGGCATTTATAAAATTTTAAAGACAATAGTGGGTTTATTTCTTGTGCTTAAAGAAATGTGCTAATTTCTAGAGTTTGTTAAGTATATATACCACCTTACTATATTATGTTCATGCATAATTAATCATATATTTTGCAGGCAAAGGAAGCACACTCAATTCCATATACATTTTTAGAAAAATCAATATTATATAAACAAGTATAGTATTAACACACATGTTCTCCTGTATTATACACCCAGTACTCCCAATTATTGTAGCTAATTACTTTGTGGAAGCTTTCTACAAAATGTATTTTTCCCTTAAATCCAAGACACTTTCCATTTCCTTGTTTGGTTTAGTGCTGGTGAGGATTTTCATGTATGAAAGGCCCCTTCAGCTCATCACTGTGGTCTGTTCCCAGACCAGGCAGCCCACTGGCTTGCTGGGTCATGACAGCAGATGAAAGAAATCTCTGCTTTAAAGACATGAACACAGATACTCCTGAATTTCACTTCAAGCTGTGTCACTGCTTGGGCTTCATATACTGCCTAGCGCATTTCATTGAAACATGTCTTCGAGAGTGATTTATAACTTGCTCTGAGATTAAAATCCCATTCATATGACTATGGGAATGATTTTTAAGCCTCTCAGCATTTTTTTTTCCAGTTTTTGAAGAGATTTAAGACTGCCTCAAACTTCAGAAAACTAGTAACTAGATGTATTCATTGAATCACTCATAAGTTATAGGCACATGAAGTGAAAGGACATTCTAGTTATCACACAGTTTGTGTAGGCGAGGTTCACTACTATATATGGGGATCATGTTCACTTTTCTCTGTATACAAGTGTTAGAAATTTTTGTAGCAGGGAAGGATTTCTTATTTTAGAATCTCTACAGCCTGATGTTATAAACAACCTCAGAAGTCGCTATCATTCTGGAAGTGCTGTAACAAAGGCAGGAGGATGTTGCCGTTGCAGACTTGATCCTCAATGAAGGAAAAGTGGTTTGGCCACAGCCAGATTTTGATGCTGTGGAGAAGTGTCAGTCACCTACACAGTGGAACATTGAGGTGCTGGTGCCTGAGGTGTGGGCCCTGAGTTGGAATTGACCTGTGGAGGAGTTGCAACATATCAGAATGTTTTGGTTTTCCTATTGGCTTCATGTTCCAGAGGCAGAACCTGACCCACCTTTGTCTCTGTGGCTCTGCCCTCACCCAAGTGATCATGGCTGGGGTGGTAGATGAGGCCAGGATTATATTAACCAGGAGCCAATTAGTCAGAAGATCTTCTTGTTAGGTGTGGCTTCTGTTGGGGCTGGCTGCACCTTGCTGAGCTCTCTTGGTGGTGTCCTTCCCTGTGAAGGGCCACTGAGGGAGCCATCTCTGTCCATTGTGTCCAGCAGACCATGCTAGCACCACAGTGGGCAGCAGTGGAGCTGGCCAACAGGAACCCTTGGCAGGATTGTCTGAAAGAAGACTTCTGAGGGGATGTTGCTGAGTTCAGTGTTGGCCTGTGTGATCAGGCAACTTATTGCAGCATAAAATGATGATGGCTGAACCAGCACAACAAATATATACATGTGTCCTGATAGATCTAGAATGGCTTACTGAGTGAAAAAAATTACACTTCTAACACCTAAAATCCCCACATAGTATCTTTTCCATTTTAGAGCATGCCAATACTGCAGATCATACTGTCTAAAAGAGAAATAAGTATTGTTAGTGAAAAAGTTAGCTTGAGTGCTGGACTATATCAAGCAGCATGACAAAAGTGAGAAAAAACTTATTCTTCCAAGAAATAGGACCCTTAAACTCATGCTGCCACTGCTAAATGTCTATATTCATCCTTACATAACTACTATTCTTGATGTACTTTTAACAAATGTTCTTTTTTTAATTGAGAAATACAATTGAAATGGCAAAATTTTTATGTGTTTATTGTAATATTTTTCCTCCCTCTACTTGAGTAATATTCAACTTCTGTTAACTTAGTGAAAGTTATACTACTGAGAGATTTTTGAGTTTGTTTTTCTTTAATACAGAAGAAAAGAGAAGGGGAATTTGCAGACTGGAGTAAGTGAGTCTTCTAGATAAAATAGAGCTATACTAAAGAAAAACAACTTTGTATTTGCAGACAGCTCTATTACTTCCTTGGAAAACAATTTCTTGAAAGCTCAAAGAATATATTTTCTCTTCACGACTTTATGTTATTCCCTTAGTTAATACATGAAATGTTCTCTTGTAGAGATTGTACAATGAAGAGTCCAACACAAAAATCAGTTACTGTATTACTTTGCCGTGAAATTATGTTCTTTTGTTCTCCTGGCCTTCTAGATGAAGAAGTATCATTGATGGACTCTTCTGGGGACCTTTGGGGGAAAGCTCTTATCATTATGAGTTGTAAATAAACTCTAAAGCTTTTTTAGAGGTTTTTCCTTTTCTTCAGTATTCTTGCCTCTCAGCAGACATATGATATTCCACTGCCAAATTCCACTTTTCTAACAAATCCTGAGAGATGGAAAATACTATCAGAAGCATGTGAAAGGCAGGGATTTTCTTTTTTTACTGTGAAAGTAAGTTGGCTTGAAATGAACTCCAAATCAGACAGCTATACTTCTCTAGCTATACTTTTACTTGATAAGAATTTTTCCCCCTCCAGACAAAATACACTTCATACAGCAAGCTGTAGCTTGCCTTACAAGTGTTTTAACGTCTCAAGTACTTTAAAAAGAAACAGCTAAATTCTGTATTCTCTCTCATACGTATTTATTACAATTTACATTTAGATTTCAGTAGAATTAATTGTTGGTAATGTATAGAGATTTTAATCACTTTCCACAACAGTCAGGTGTACCGGGGGCCAGTGTGGGCAAGAAGGGCATGTCAGTGCCCTGCTGGTGCTGCCTTTGCACCCTTTGCCCACCCTTGGCCCATTCACCTAATTGGGGTTTAGCAGGTCGTTTCAGCACATGCCAACGTTTCAATACATTATACGATTTATGACGCCCCCTCGGTGCTGGCTGTAGTCATAAGAGCTCAACTGAGCCTTAATATGTTGGCTCTTACGTAATAGTATATAATTAGCATTAGCAGAAATGTGGATTAGTAACATTGCAGCATATAAGTAACATTGCAGCTCAGTTCTAACCTCCATTTGCATTTTTCACAACTGGAGCAGAACTATCATCCACTATGTATCCTGAGAGGAACACTAAGTAAAATACAGAATAAAGATAGAAATAAGACAGGCCCAGGAACTTCCTTCAAAGTTTTTTCTTAATACAGCTCCCACTTCAGCAAGCTCCCATAGGAAGTGCTCACATAGCAATTCCTTTGCTATGACTGGAAAAATTGCTATTTATGTATACTATCCATTGATTAGAAGAGAATGTAAATGAAATGTGGATTGGTTTCTTCCTGGCTCATGAGATCAGCCTGAAGCAGATTATAGCATGTTATGGATCATTTCATTAGCACAAGATCCATTTGTTGACTCCTGTGAGGGTTCTGGTGGGGTGTGTTTTGGTTTTGTTTATTTGTTTGTTTTCCTCTGGCATGGAGATGCTGGAAATGAACCAATGGACCATTTTCGTACTAATAACACTCTTTGTTGTTTTATCAGTGGTGAGTAAATATGACTGACATGTATTTTTAAATGAGAAAGGAAAGAGGAAAGCAAACAAAGCATAATAGATATCAGATGTTTGTTTTGTAGGAGGAAGGGAAAGTATCTTTCTATATTTATGCAACTCAAGGTCTTTTTACAAAAGTAGTTGAAATATTTGGTGTTCTTGGAAGGTAACTAACTCTTTAATGATGACATTTTTAGCCAGGGCCACTAATCTGAGATATTTCACTTCTCATGCAGTAAAAAAGAATTAGCAGTTCAAAAAGGAAGGCAAGCTTCACTGTTTTACTGGGGAAGAAAGTTAGAGAAGGAAAGGACGAAAAAGAATGTGCAAAGCAGAGCCCTGCATTCACCTTAGGACAAGCCCTCTCAATTTGCTCTGAGCTTCCCCAGGGAATAAATGAGGAATCGGGAGTCTTCATCAGCAATTTTCCTAGGAGGCATAATCTGATAACAGAATATGTACTAATTAATTGGTAATAGTCCTAATAAAGTCCTAACCTCTCTAATTATAAAGAATGAAGTGGAGAAAGTGGGTTATTTTTTACTTTATCTTCATTTTCTAATTTATTTTAACATTTCAGTGTCAGACACTGGAATTATCCGTTACTAGATATAGTATGCATTTGCATAGCCTCTTCCTGCACTCTAGGCCCTGTCCTTTGGCAGGCAGGAAGAGGCACTGCCCCATCTCCAGAGCTGGATGATGACCACTGGAATTTCACCTGACTGCTCCAGCACCGTTTTTTTCCTCTTTCAAGGAATCCCTTTCTTTTTTTTTTTTTCCCCAAGTATCTTTTGAGAGAGTAAATATCTGGATCTTTATATGTGGCATACACACAGAGCTCCTGTTTTCAGCTGTATTTGCCTACTTGCTTTTAAATATAGGTAAAATGTTTTGAAATATATATGTATATATTACAGTTAAAAACATTTATTGTTCTTATTGCTGATTCCTTCTATTTGCTTTTAAGATTTTTAAGAATTATCAAGTATACTGTTGACTCCTCAGCACCTTTCAAATTATTATAAGCTTTACTTTATTTGTTATTTATTGATCTTAATGAAAAAAGGAGAAACTGCTTTCTTCATTTTTTAGTAAGTATTACTTTATTGCTTTATATATGCCTTTAAATTGTCTCGACAGATACATGCAGGTTGCACAACAGGTGTTAAGAGATGATAACATAACATGCTGTTTTGGAAAAGAAGCATGACAGGATCTGATAAATTTTCCACAGGAAGAAGTATCTGATCAGGTACCTTGGTAGTGACTCCACCCAGTGGGGCGTACTGAGCCACTGAGAAGAAAGCTGTAAAAAGTAATTTGGATTATTATGTAGTCTCACTCAGATGACTGATGTACTGGAAGCTTTCTTTGTCATCTCCAGTTAAGGCAGAGATGCGAAATATGTACAAATACTTATATTTGTGTACGTACATACCTATGTATATACTTACATGCACATATAAGCATACAGATAGTTATTAAAGTGTTTTCTAATATGTAACCTATCTTTTTTATTCATATAACATTTTGAAATAATACTGAGTGCTTGTGTATTGAGAAGTCATCATTGTTTTGCTGAGAGGTAGCTCTCATGCTTCCCCAAGCTGTCAGCAGACCTTCAGAAGTGGATGGAAAAGCCTGTGGGCAAATGAAATGCCTTTTCTTTGTTTTGCAGCAGATGGGTCCTGATGACTTCAGCCAGACACCTGGCGATGCCTGCACCGGTGCCAGAGGGGCAGGCAGAGGGATGTGGGGAGGAGATGTGACATGTGTCCCATCCTCAGCTGTCCTCACTCTGAGCCAAACCTCTTCACTGACCCTGTTACTGGGCTCTGGATTGTCCTCAACTTCAAAGCTACCTGGTAAGCAGTTGGGGAGTGGTCTGCTCTCTTCCCTTAATAGGTACTTCATTTTCAGAGCAGTTTTAATGATCATAGGAAAATGCAGACCTCACATGCACACCAAAAATCCTCCACAGCTCATTCAGTCATGGTTCTCTGTTCAGCTGCTACCAGCTCACATCCATCACAACCATGGCAAAAAAAGCAGCCATGCATATCTGCTGTGAAGCTTAACTGTTTGTTTTTTTTTTTTTTCTGGAAAGCTTATTCATAATACTCCATATTCAACGGGAAGAAAAAGCTTTGACTTTCACTTGCAGCATGTTTTTTTAATGGCATTGATATTTCCAAGACACATTTATCTTCTGTATTGATCCTGCACCTCCATCTTCTCTTTTACTTTCATGTTTTAGCTCCATGGTCATCTAAGTGATTTCTAGATAAAAATTTCAGTATGTCAGATTATCCTGATCAGGCTTTAAAGAGCCTAAGGATAAAACTGGAAAGCTGTTTATATAAGTGTATATACACAGACAAACACACACATGTGACTTTGGTAGTGTAAGGATATGTAGAGTTATAAAACCTCGCTGCATAGCTGGCATAAGCAATCCAGTTAAGTGCTGAGGTCAAAAGGTGAATATGCTTGTACTTAAGTAGAGGAAAGACTGATAAATATTTGAAAGGATAGGAACTTCTGTAATGTTTTATATTCTTCTCCTAGAAACAATGTTTTGCAACATTTTCCTATTTTCTTTTGATTGTTTGGAGTTATGTGTTTAATATGCACTTGGTAAAAAGCTATTCTACAGATGGAAAAATATAATTCCCATAATTATGCTTGTCATGCTTTAACCCCAGCTGGCAACTAAACACCACCCAGCCGCTGACTCACTCCCTGCCACAGTACAGTAAAATGTTTGGGTTGAGATAAAAACAATTTAATAGGGCAGAAAAAGAAGATAACAATGGTAATAACAAAAGTAACAATAACAAGAAAAATTACAAAACAAGTGATTCACAATGCAGTTGCTCACCACTCACTGACTGATGCCTAGCCAGTTCCCGACCAGTGGTCCCTGACCAGTTTTACCCCTCTGTTTATATAATGAGCATGACATCATATGGTATGGAATATTCCTTTGGCCAATTTGGGTCAGCTGTCCTGGCTGTGTCCCCTCCTGACTTCTTGTGCCCCTCCAGTCTTCTCTCTAGCAAGGCATGAAAAGCTGAAAAGTCCTTGACTTAGTATAAACACTGCTTAGCAACAACTGAAAACATCAGTGTGTTGTCAACATTATTCTTATACTAAAATATAGCACTATTCCAAATAAAGCTCATATAACATTTTACTATGACAGTAATTTATAAGTATATACAACTAATATTGTGCTTAATGGCACTTATGATTAACTAAAAACCATGGCTTTTTTTGAGAAAGACATAGCATAAAAGTCTGGAAAGAGTGTGAGAGAGCCACACAGTGCTAAAAACTATTGTATGCAGATTGGAAGACAACCAGACATCCATTAAATATCTGAGCTATCATGCTTGTTATACACAGCTTTTTATCTTTTAAATGCGTATCATTCCTCCTCTGCTTCTACATAAATGCAGAAAATGTACAAATATATATGTATATATATGCATATATGTGTGTGCGATCCAGCCCTACTACTTTCATTGCACAACTCACCTCATAGTCTGTAGGGCTCTTTTCATTTCACTTATTTTATCAACTGTTACCTTTCCCATTTTGCACTTTTGTAGAGAGGGTAAACTTTGTGTTCTTTGTTCAGCAAATCTGCTGCGTGAGCATCATTTTGTACATGTTCTTTCTGAGAAAACAGCAATCACAAAAATCTCCTCTGCAGCCTTAGATCCTTCAAGATATCAATGTCTTGCCATTTTAATTGACTTTTGACTTTATTTTGTTGAAAGTGGGAGGTAATTACTTTTGCTCAGAAACGTTTCTCTACTCACTTCATATATTTTCCCACTCAGTGTTCAGTAAGTCAGTCACAGTCTCTGCTTTGAAGCAAGTCTACCTTCAGAAACGCTATACCCACCAAGCCTTTAGCAATTAAGTGAACGTTTCTGGCACACACATTATAAAACTCCTCAGGGCATTTCAACATTATCTCAGGGAAAAAAAAAAAAGCAATAAACAATCCCTAACCTCTCATAAATACCTTTCTTTCCAAATTTCATATATTCCAACCTAACAATGACAGAATGGCAGTAAAAAAGTGGTTTACCTTTCTGCAGCAGAAAAGAAGCAGTAGGATTTATCCTGTGTCCAACAGGGATTCATTTCATACCTATTCTAAACACTATATAATACTTTTATTTTCTAAATATTCTGAAGTCATAGCTGAAGTTTAATATTGTATTAAAACCAAATAAGAGTGCCCAGATTATTAGGATTTTAATATAACTTCAGGAAAGATATACAATTATTTCAGTTACAGTATAACAGTTCCTAATGCAAATACCTTAATTATAATGTGCTTTTTCCTGAAGGATGGTTCTTTTGCTGAGATACATCAAAGTTTCCTATTAAAATAATTTTCACATGCAGAAGGAATGCCAGAAAATTCTTAGATTAACCACGGACTGAGGAAAGAACTTTCCCTTCAGGCTAATACATAGTAAGTCATAACTCCAGGTAGAAGAGGAATGTAAGTTATGAAATAGTGTGACAGGTCCCCTTTTAATATTCTGAAGTCGAATTCTGAAAATTGGTTATCTGTGTAAGATGTAAAACCTGAAGATAATCTTCTAGTCATTCGTACTGGAAAGAGAGTCCTAATAACACCCAGGATAAAAAAAAATAAATCCGTTTCTCTGAAGGGCAATGGCCTTTTAAAAATGTGTAGACAAGGACAAGGTTTAAGCATGAGAACCTATGCAGTTTTGCCAGCAACCCCTCATGAGCTACAGCACCTCATCACCAAAATTTCATGCTCTGCTCCTCATTGACTGTATTCCCCAAGTGCAAGGACCATACTTCATATTAAGGATCATCTTAGTCATGGTGTCTCTACCTCCATATTGACCTTGCTTATCCAGGATAAGTCAGAAGGTGATAGGCAGAGCTACTCCATCTCCCCTAGGGAAGTGATAATAATTCACACAACATCCTCCTCCCTGAAAAGGCACTTTTCAATTCTTACATTACTAAAGGACTGTAGATATTGAAGATGACTAGTCATACCCATGAAGTTTTATTCCCATATTCTCCAGTCTTACAAAGAGTTCATCATTTTCCGTTCTCTTTACTGTATTTTCTCTTCTACTGTTAGTCACGTGCTTTTTTCAGATTTTTTGCTACTTTTTTCTGTTTATAGAAATACTTCAGAGATATTTAGTTATATTAGCCTCAGGAAACACAAAATTAAAGGAGTAGAAAATTAACCCAAATAAAACATAATTCTGCTTTTATTTCCCCTCTTCAGGATAACTTCGAATGCTTGCAGGATATAATTTGTGTTAATGCAAATTATAACACAGTGTATGATCCATAAAAAGCACTGAAAAGTTGTTGGTCATCTTCTTCCACCCTGCCTTCTGCTCTGCTCAGCTAGCTTAGGAGAACATACCTCTCTGAATAGGTCTTTTTTTATCCCAAACAAAGCAACAATTGTTCCTTTACAGAAAACTCTCAGCAGGAAGCTCCTGGAATTTCTCCATCAGAAGAACCAATGAAAGAGCACAATGTAAAAAGGTTACCATATTGAGAATGGTTCCTGGAGATACACTGAGAAAACTTACTATCATAATAGTAATCATATCAGGAGGTGCTATATTTTTGTAATAGAAAGAAAGGACCTATAAATGTCATGGGTTAAATGTGAATTAAAACACAATCTGTTTGCATATTCTATGTTTAAGATCCAGTTAGATTTGCCTCTGATATATGATTACTCTCTCTTTTCTAGATAACAGATGGTCACCACCACAACACCAAGGGTGTGACCAATACTCCATGCTGCCCTCCATTCCACATGGAGAACATACCCACATCCAAAGAAAACAAATTTTCTCCATACTTCATACTTGTTGTTGCTTTCTTCTAGTGTCTAAGCAGTGCAGAGCTTCTGGAAACCCTCCAAATATTTCAAGCTTCACAAGGAAATTGGGTTTTAAGGAAGACTACCTTCTACTGTTGTGTGCAAAAGCACTGAAAAAGAATCTTCTTTATATTCTTCATCTCTGAAGAAAGCTCTGATAGCAGTATCTCTGTACCTGGCTAATTAGTTCAGAAAATACTGGTAGTGAAGTCTAAATATGCTGTCTTTCCATGACATCTGTGGTAATGAGGTGGGGTCCTCTGTGCTCAAAGAACAATGAAGACTGGCAGAGAAGGAGGGGTCCCTGTGGAAGCAGGATAGTCCCACTTCT
Source organism: Coracias cyanogaster (assembly GCA_033124195.1). NCBI lineage: Eukaryota > Metazoa > Chordata > Aves > Coraciiformes > Coraciidae > Coracias > Coracias cyanogaster. The sequence goes on along the minus strand of JAVSBS010026882.1, from coordinate 98,592 downwards.
GGTCAGCAAGAAAAACAAGGTAACTGAAATCTGTGTAGTTCTTTGTTTCTGAGAAAAGGCGATAAAATCTGATGGCTAACTTTTGCCTCATTACCTATAAAATACATATTAAAGTTGACAGCCCTGCATATGCTAATGAAGATTATAGAGATCATGATAAACATATATTACTATAGCACTCATCTCTCCACCCAAATCATACCACATGTCATCTGAGGTGTCGGGAATGACCTCATAATTTTGGGAATTAAACACAGATAAAATGATTGTTAAATTGGGAGAGAAGAACCTCAGTATCTGACAGACCAGTTGACGAGTTGTATTCTCTTCTGCTACCCCAGTTAGGGAGGCCTCTCTGAGTAAGTGCTGTACCATTCACCCTCTGGTGAATGTTAACCCCAGGTTGTTGTATTACTACTATTTTCTGCTAGAAATATGAACCTTAATTAGTAGCGCTATTGTAGCGAGTGAATTTATCAACAGCAATCTTGAATCTGATCTGTTGCTCTCAATAGAATAACTAATATTGAATTATTTCTGAATCTGACTCAGTCAAAGTTCTTTGCTCGGACTCTGATAAACAAATCAGTGAAAGTCCTGGGACTCTGACAGACAAATATAAAAATTACATTCCTTTTAACATGACAACATCACTGACATACTGGATTATTTTTTTTTTTCATGTGGTAGGAAATGCTGTGTACTGAACAATTTCTGATGATTTCAGATGACTCCTATTCTCAGTCAGTGTTCTTGTTACATTCTGGGAATTACCTGGGATAGTTTGACCAGCTCAACTCCATTTCCTAATTAAAATTTTACTGTCCTTGGCCTTTCTTCTGGGAATTCAGGTCTTCATGTTCTTGCCATTACATTTCTCAGAATATGATCACTGATATTTTTACTCTTTTTTTTCCTGCCATAGACCTCTGATAATAAATGCACCAGATGTTTCAAATTTTCTATGTTTTTGCTCACCAAAACACAGAATTCTTGTGGTTTTCTATAAAATATGTTATTTATTCCTGGAGTGAGATTATTAAACAGTGGCCAGAGTTCATCTCATTGCAGTGGATAAAAAAATCCTAAAATGCAAATACCTTTCAAACTATGTCCTCTGAAATATTTTCTGGATCCTCCTGGGTGCACAGCTGTATGTGAGTATGTCTGTCATCATTACCTATCTCCAAAGTATAGATGTAGAAGTCATTCTTAGCCAGCAGTCTGATTATGCCAAGTACCGAAATAGCTGACAAATTGAAATGAGATTTGCTATTGGCCTTTTATCAATCAGAGGCTGGGAATTGCATCCTGTGAGCAAAGAATATTGTAGGCAATTTGCATGGGAATTAGATATTTTTTAAGGGTTTTAAGCTGTTGTACTGTTCATAAGAAAGCATAGTGGAAAAAGAATGATAGGAATAGTGCTGTCCCTGTATGTGAGTGTTATCCATATAAAGGTGGTTTTTCACAGATGTATCATGCAGAACCAGGCAGTGTTTTCCTGATGAGTAAAGATATCAAAGGATGTATGGTGAATATTGTAGGAGTAGGCAGTCTGGATACAAGATTAAAATGATGATTTAACATACCAGAGAGATCATAGACTAAAAGAAAACAGAAATATTAATATAATAGGATATAATTTGAACAGCTAGTGTTGTTCTTCAAATAGCAAAATAAAATTAAGAGACTGAGGTATTTATTTTGTATCAATTGTGATAGGTGTGGTAAAGTACATTCCAGGTTACAGAAAGAACTGAATAATAAAGTCTCAGTGATCATAGCATTGTCTGTGAATACTCAGGAATAATAAAGAAAATTGAAGAGTGGAACTGTTTTTAGAAGGGAAAAAAAAAGTAAGACTTTGTGGCTTGCAGATTTAATCAGATTAATTTTGACCTCTGCAAAAATTCCAGAGCACCACCTAGGAAAAAATCAGTTAAATGAGTAATGCTCAATCTGGACCAGTAAAAAGAAAATCACATCTAGTGACTCTCATAAGCAATCTGTGGAAATATTTTTCGTATGAAAGCACTGCAGTGTCTATCCAATGACTGGACAAATCTCCCTAAGAGAGTAAATATCAACATATCAGAATGGAAGGATGTGGAAGTGAGATTCTGCAGAGGTTAACATTTCATTAATAAGCAAGATGAAAGAGCAGAGATTGTGCTAATTACCTTTGAAGACGCTTCTAAGCTGGGAGAGACTACTGAAAGATTACTTCAAATTTAAAACAACCTTGTCAAACCAGAGACTGTGTAAAATAAAACAGAATTCAACAACTACTTCAGCAGAAATAGTTGCTCATGCAGGATTGGGAACAATTGACTTAGCAGAAAACAACATTGGTGTAATACCAAATCATATTTAAACATGAACCAGCAATATTGTGTGGTAGTAACAGGCAAATCCCATAGAGGAATGCATATATAGGGCTACACCTATAGGACATTAAATAATCTTTTCGTTATTTGGCTTCGGGAAGATCTCAGATGGAGTAACCTGTCTATCTTCAACCCTTCATGACAGATACAGACCAGATGGAGGGTCAGGCAGAAAGCAATCATCACATGTCTGGAAAGTCTAATGATAAGAGGAACTTATGAAGGAACTGGAGGTTGAATAATACAAAGAGGAAAGCAAGAACAAATTTTTAATTATCTAAGATGTGCCAGCAAAGGTGAAGCATAGGTAACTGCTGAAACAGGTTTCCTGAGGGAGGTGTAGTACCTCTTCATAACAGATTTTGAGCACCAGTTCACAGCCTTTTCAAGGCCTATGATTCCAGTCTAATCTTAAACTAGCATGCGTATTTCTGAATTTTTCCATGTGTTAATTCTTATGCACATGGTACAAATAGGTACTTATACCTATTTGAATATGAATAATTCATGCACAGATGAGGGGCAGTTCTGAATTTAGCACTGTGCCTGACAATCATAGGAAACTCACTCTGCTACTGTGCAGAGTATTCAGAGTCAGCAAGTCAACTATAGCTTGGATAACAAGAAGTAAAAGTCATCTATGGGGAAATAGAAGGAAATTTCATTGAATGAATTGGTTTTGTCACCTCATGGATTTAGGTTATTCATTCTTTAGCCATACCTACAGATTTCTACAGAAGCAGACAAAAATAAAACATGGAAAAGGTTTTGCCAGCTGTCATCGCTTGACCTCTTGAAAAGCTCTCAGCTTACTGGGAATGAAATAAGGCTGTTAACTGGTATGAGACAGCTAATCCTTTGCTATACCTTTTTTCATAATGCAAAATGCATAATGTATTTTGGTGACAGGAAAATGACTGATATTTACCCTAGTTTGGAATCATACCTGTACATACCATGGTTAGGTATAACACTGCAATAAAATATTATACACTGTCCAATTCTGAAATTTATTTGTAATAAAGCTTGCAAACTGTGATAAGAACTTTCTGTGTATTGATTAACAAGAAAGCTAAGGTATCAGTTGAGTGGTCAGTTTTAGAAAGAGAAGGTCAGTTTTAGAAAAAAAAGCATACAGGAGCACTTGTTATAGGATTAGGTTTAGGCAGCAGAAAATGGTGCAGCTCTGTATCACATAAATACATAATGTTATGTTTGATTAAAACAGTTTGATAGAATTCTTTATGAGAAAATAAATAGGCTTAGAGGTCATAGTCAGATACCTGATACTGTGAGAATCTGCTGCAAAGACAAGTAGTGCAAAGATGGTTAGCAAAAGATGATGCATAAAGACAACTCATGTATTATAAGAGATAATGAAAAAGAGTTAGAAGAAAATAATATTGTGAGGGAAATCAAAATAATAATGAATCAAAGGGAGAAAAATAGGAATTTTCTGAAAGCACCAAACAGGTAAAGTATCTTCAAGATTAATTTTCATATAGTGAATAACAGTAAATGTTATTTAATATAGCTAGATAAAAAGGGAAAAAAAAAATCCTATATCAGAACCTGTTTAGGAAAAAAATAAGTGCCATCTTCCTATGGCAACAACTCATGGCCATTTGTGCCTTCTCTCTTGATATTCTGTCAAGATTTCAGTTTATAAACCTCTCTGATTCTTGGTTTACCAAAACTGTAGTTTTGAATATAGAGCAGCAGGAATTATTTACCTACATCTCACTCAACTGTTCTTAAAATATTTGAAAATATTATGTTTTTAAAAAGACACATCTTTGTACAAGCAAGAAATGTATATTCAATACTAGCTATTTTAGATAAAAAATCGAATTACTTCAGATACATTTTCCATTTAAATTTTCTGTTGATCATTGAAAGCTTTGGTATCCTTAACCTTTCCAGAGTCTGAAGATGACAGCATAACATCTCGGAACTCTCTGTGGCATTAGATGGCACTATACACATATAGTTTATGTCCTGTCCACCTGACAAATAATTGGAGCTCTATATCATACTTCACAGTCATGTACTAGAAGTGGAGATAATTGACAGTCAATTCTCTAAATGTATTATGTGGGTGCATTTTATAAGCCCATATGGATTAAAAAAAAAAAAAAATACTGGCTGATGAAACTGGTGAATGGTCTAAAATAGCAGGAAGGGGGAGGATTAAATTTATATTCTGCCACAGTAATTTATGTTGACACTATTTTCTCAAGAAATGTCAGGAAGCTTCCATTCTATCTGAATTTTTCTCAGAGTATTTTGGCAGAAGATCTGGAAGAAATTACATCAAGTGGATCAAATCAAATGCTTGGGAGGGACTTTTTACAAAGGCATGTAGTGATAGGACAAAAGGTAATGGCTTTAAACTGAAAAAGGGTAGATTTAGGTTAAATTTAAGGAAGAAATTATTTACTGTGAGTGTGGTGAGACATTGGAACAGATTACACAGAGAAGTAGTGGATGCCCCCCCTCCCCGGAAATTTTCAAGGCCAGGTTGGATGGGGCTTTGATCAGCCTCATCTAGCAGAAGGTGTCCTTGCCCACGGCATTGGGGTTGGAACTAGATGATCCTTAAGGTCCCTTCCAACCCAAACCATTCTATGATTCTATACCATCACAGAAATGATACTCAGAGCTCAACTGATGGCCTAGTAGTTGCAATACATTACAAAAACAATCCATGTTGAGGATTCAATATATTTAAAATAATGCTGGAAGGAATAGGAAGACTAGGAATACATTACACTAATATGAACTAGTCCCTCTGGAAAGTTTTCTGTTTCTTTTCCATAATATGTTTTCCTACTCAACACTGTACTGAAGTGAGGCCTTGCTTTTATCAACTATAATGTTTTACAAAGTGTATTGCTGACTAATATGTCTTTGTTTTTACATTGTTATTCTTGGGATTTTTTCTGCTTCAGGTAATATTTTCAATGTCAAAATAACTTTTCACAAGAACTTTATATTAAATTAGTGATTGTAGCAGGAAAAAATTTTGGGTCTGATTTTTAACCAACATAGCTCATGGATAAACCCTTTTTGTTTGTAATTCTCCAGAAATACAGTAAACAGTTTAATATTAAAATAATGGAATGTAGCCACGGCACAAGATGCCCATTATAAGTGCATGTTTCATCAGCGCTTACTTATACACAAAATTAAGACCCATCAGGAGTGGGAGTTGTTTGCTTGTAATGTGTGACATGCATCAACACATCTGCAGGAATAGGATGAGGAAGCTACTATTTGAATTTCTGATTTAAAATGTGTTTTAAAGGGATATTCATATACTTTATGCTCTTTCCCTATACCTGAACTGGCTTTTTAAAATCTAGCTGCTTATAGTTCAGAAAAAAATAAGACATGATAATTAATATCCTTATCTTGTGTTGCTATTCAGAGAGACATTTTTGTATTTCTGCTAGTTACCACACTTGTTAGAGTTGATGTATGATAATAAGACCTGTTTATGCAAACTGACACAAAATTGGATTTAATGAATGCAATGAGAATGTTGTGTTCAAGAATGTAGTCTTTAAATCCGAATCACTGTCCACAGAAGTCCGTTTCCATAAGGGATGATAAAAGATAGATTTGAAAAGCTTTATATTATTAACGTTTAAAGAAACTGATGGAGAAAATTACACTTTCTTTTTCTGGACTTACTGAAATTTTAATCACAATTCAGTGGACCTCTTTTCTCTTCCATTTACAATGGAAGTCTAAAATTTATTACCACAACACTGTGAAATAATAATTGGCCTAATAATTCCTCAGCTGTTCAGAAAAGAAGGTTGCATACACTCATAAAATCTTCAGATACAGCTTATTTTAGATCATTCAGTGGTGAAGAATGAAGCAACCTCCTTTCCTTACCCACCAAAACCCCAGACTTTTTGAGTAATGAA
>JAVSBS010026882.1:79660-92164 GCA_033124195.1 Coracias cyanogaster | reverse complement strand
TTAATGAAAAGAAGAATGAAAGACACAGTTTTCAGTTTTGCCTTGCTTCCTCCACAGAGATTTCTACACCCTCAAGTTGGGTGTTAATTTGATGGTGAACATAAGTGAGAGAGAGAGAGAGATAAAAGCTCTTGAGTACCGAGCTTTTACCAATGAAAACAGTTCCTGCTCCCAGTAGCTATCCACTTTGGAAACTTTCTGCCGTTTCCTAATTTTCCTAATTTCACTTCTCAGGGTTTTCCATATCATTAGTTGTTACACATTAAAAAATAGAAATCACATAAAATTTGTTTTTTAAGACCTTTTTTCTTAATGTCTGAAGATTTCTATTTATTAAAAAGAAAAGAAAAGAAAAGAAAAGATAAAACCATGCTTCCTGTTTTGTTTTTGTTTCTGTTTCATCCAAAGCACAATTAATTTTTACTGTCAGATTGAAAGCAGTTTCCAAAAGACGCATTCCCTGAGTCTCTGGATTAATTTCATCAACTTCATTTTGCATTAAATAGATCACTTATGTCAAATTGTTAAAATAATATTGTTTAGCCATGCAAGCTTGGTGAAATGTTTCAATTAACAGTCTCTGAGATCCCCAAGACAGTTATCAAAATAAGGAATACTATGTAGAGCTCTCTAGAGATCTATTCATATCCAGATGAAGAAATAGAGGAGGCAGCATTCTAAATTAACTACATTTTTGCATTTCACTTTTGTACACATTTTATTCTAATGAAGAAAGAAGAGAATTACAAGAAAATGACTGGATTTTCAAGAGTGGTGTGGAAAACGTGTTTCTCAATAGCTGTTGTTTTCCACACCTAGATTCTACTGATCTTGTGGGAATCACTGCTTTCTTCTTTGTTAAATGTGTTTTCAGTTTCAAGGTTGCAGAAAAAGAAATCTAAATACATGAGCAGGTTCAGATGCATCTCTGTATGTTTACAATAAATACACTTACTTTTTTTCTGAAAAAGTTCCCAAAATCCAAGAACACTTAGGGTTCTTGAATATTTGGAACTGACAGCGATGTAGGTATTTCTGTGATTTTGTTTTTATATTCCTAGTGTGGGTGTTTTTCATGCTTTTAAATTCTAAATACATTATAAAGTTATTCTGAAAAGTTTAGATTAGCTTCTTATCTATTACATTTTTGAAAAGCTGCTGGTCTCATCATTTTTTAAGTAATGTTTGCTCTTTATTTTACTATGAAAAGAAGGAATCCAGAAGGAATAGATAAATAATAAGGATGGACAGTTTGTGGAATATCAGCCAATAATCCAGTTGTTAACAAGAATAAAGTAGCACTCAAGGAAAATTAGAATGTGCTTCTAAAAACATTTGAAATAAATTAATGTTTATCAGGGGCTTGCTGGGGAAGTTAAAATCTGCCGTCCTTGTAATTGGAAGATTAGAAGATTTCTAATTTTCAAATACTTTTTCACTAAATTAATTGTGCACAGAAGGAGGAGTTTTTAAATATAGAGTCTGAGATCCTAAAGCTTCCCAGATGAGCACTATTCCCTGTAGAGGCCTAACCCATATCTCAGAAAAAGGGTGACCAGGGAGCCTTCCCTCCTCACACATTGAAAGCTGATGTTCCTATTGCCTTCACCTTCAGGTGGAATTTGAAATAAGTTATGCTAGGCAACTATCAAATGTACAGGAACAGGTTCTTCTTTTCAAAAATATCTGAGTATTAAGAACACTGTTGGAAGAAAGAGATTGTGCTTGCATTCTTTCATCTGCATAGGAGAACGGAAGAATCCTTTTCCAACTTCTGCTGAAGCATCCCCTGAGTATCAGCTGCTCAGGCCATCTCTGGCTTTGCCTCACAAGCAGGGCTACAGCTGGCAAGTAATTCAAGATGCAGTGGTTGAAAGAAGAAGCAGGAATAATAGCATCACTCTAAGTTCAAAATCTGGTTTATTTAGTTGGAAAACAGAAATCCTGGGAAAAATACTTCTTTTCAAGGACAAATCAACATTTTTTAGCAACCACTTTGAGATCTGGAAATCATGAATGAGACTGCTAGAATATCACCAGGTCAACTTCAGATCAAGGCATTTTACTGATTTATCAATGACAACTAATTAAGTGGCAATCAGTGAAGTGTAAGTGTCTGTTCACTGCCAGTAATACAACAGACACATCATAATACCAAACACTTCCAAAATTTTAAGAAATTGTCTACAAACTGGGAAGGGCACACTGGGATGTGGGGCATACTTATTGCTCCCCACGACATCTGTCGCCTTGCTAGGCACTGGCTCACCTCAGCTAATGACCAGGACGCAGCTCTGTCTGTCCTAAACAGAGATGTGCTGTTGGCTGCGTTACTTTTGATGACATCAAACCAGATTTTGATTACTGCTCTCGTACTCTCTTCTTTCTTCCCACAGTTACAGATACTCAGGCTTCTTTTATGCATCACTTCCTTATCTGTGTTGCCTCCACAGTCAGTTCTGCGTTTGCCATGTGCATCCTCTGTGCAGACTCTTGTTACCCTAAATAGAAATTATCATCCAGACAGCTTTGCCAAGGCTGCGCTTTGTAAGGACCCCCAAAACTGTCCTATTTTAAGAGAAAACCTAAGAGCAGGCACAATGTACATATCTTCCTCTCTGCTTGAGTGAATTGTTCTTGCCACTTCGCTACCACTGCTTTCTGAATATTGATGGGCTTAGAACAAATATTGTGGCTCAGTGACTTACTTCAAACAGTATTATAGGTTTAGGTTTTCTTCGTCTGTTCAATGTAGCTCTTACTTAAGGTTTGGTTGATATCACATTGCTCAACAAATAATTGAAGGGGGACTCCTGTCCTCTCTCTGTGGTTGTGTCTAATTGCTTTTTAGTTGATTTCCTAAATGAAGGCTAGAGGGTTTGTTATTTTTACTTACCATGCTAATGAGATGGGGAAAATGTAACTCTATAAAGCTGCTGAATAAAAACCACAATTTCCACTTGAATATACAAGTATTGAATTACTGAACTTTCTTCACTTTTTGCATCTGTCCAGCTTAACTACTAAAGAAACTTCTTTTAATTTTCAAGTGACAGTGATTGCTGTTATAGCAATCACTATATAATTTCCATCAGAGGGTGTATCTATATTATATGTTATTGTATTCTCTATAGATAAGCTTGTAATATTCCAACATTATTGTATCAGTGGGAATTATATCCCAAATGATCCTGTAACCCTACTTCTCCACCTTTTTCATGCTCTGGTGGCCTCCCAAGGGCTGTTTTCACCATTGTTCTGCCAAGAATGAACCTGCTTCCTGACCTGACAGTGTTGGGCATGGATCAGGTGAATGGGTTTCTGTGGAGCTAGTGAAAGAAGAATTAAGAGATTTCCATCTGTCCATATATTTCAAAATATTTTCAGATAATAGTGCATGGTACAATTTGTAAACGCTGGAAATTTTATCTGTAGTTTTTGAATACACAAATATTGTATAAGTCATTTGCCCACTGGCATGTAAAAGAATATGCCAATATGTTTTTAACATACTGTAGAATAAAAATAATCACAAATTCTGTATAGTATCACAAAACATTTGATCCCTGAAATGTGTCCAAAACTCCTTCTTAAACTAAATGTGCCTGTATGTCATTTGGCTGCAGCAGTTACTACAGTAGAGCATCTGTTATTCCTTCTCACCTAAATATTATTTCCTTGCATTCACTGACTGTGAAACTATTTGGTTTGAAACTATAAAAATCTGTGTAAAACCATCAGATGCTTAGCAACATCAGCATCAAATGATTTCATGACCTGAATTGCTCTGTTTGTTGTCACTAAAACTGCAGCTCTTAAGAGACATCAACATATCATAGCATTCTCTGTTAATTAAATAAATTTCTAGAGTCCTTCTTCATTGCAAAACTAAAAACTAAACGGATTTTTTTTTTAAGACCACTGGTCAATATGATTCTATGATAATCACAGAGCTTATATGAAATGGGCAGCAAATACTACAGAGGCTTATGTTGGGATTAGTTTTAATACAATGGGACACTGAAGAGTTAGGAATAACATATTAACTAAATTTGCAAATGAATGCCAACCACGGAGTAGATTGAAACATTTCTAAACATTTCTGTGGACCCTTAAAGGAAGATAGCCATATTTAAACTGTTGGGAAAGGCATTGGCTTACCCCACAGAGATGTAAAGGTAGAATAACCCAGAGAGGTACCAAAACTGTTGCATCCAGCAGAAAAAACCAGCTTGCCATCAGGCAGCATGTTGTGCACTCTTGTGGCAGACTACAAATTGGACCTCTGTAATCAGATTTGCTCAAGAAAAATGGCTAAAAATCCAAATGCATACTGTGCTAACACTTTTTTTTTTTTTTTTTGAGATTTCTTGGCTGTCCCTTTATTATTGTATTTTTCCAACTTCTGAATCATTAGGACACATTCAGATAGAGGAAGATTTTGTGATTCCCACAATTCTTCCTGAGCTGTCCTGCAAAGACATTTACCCTTGTGGTTTTAACATAGCCTTCCCACTGCTAAGACAAGCTCACTCAGCAACAGGCAGACATTAAAAGTTACAAGTACTCTAATAAAATCTAACACACATATTTTAAGAAAGTTAAATTCTACACAGCATTTTTTGGTTTTCACATAAAGAGAACAGTTCACTACATGTGTATGGCAAGCAAAGTGACTTGATGTTGTCTGCCATACTTCCTCTGAACTGAGCAGATGTTCATCACCTCTTATTCTTTGGACGACATCTGTCATTAAGGCATAGAGTGCTGGTTTCTTGTTAATTTTATAGGTTGAATTAATGGATATAAACATACCACAAAATTCTCACATTTTTTCCCTTTAACTTTTATTCTTGTAGTATTTTACTGCCATGCAACAGTCTTGCCCTTTTCATTATTATATTTTTACAAAGCTTTGAAATTGCTTAAGAGATGCTTAAACATGGTTTTCCCTTTGATACAGACAAAAGGTTGTATAGCTTCTCTGAGACAAGGTGGATACAGAAGTTGACAGAGACCATGTCAGAGACAAGACTGATCAGGAGAATTTTTGACCCTAGTGCTAGCCAGATATATGGTAACTTAAAGTATTCTAGGAACAAATATCAGGTGTAAGCCTTTTGCTCCTACATAAACATACATATTTCTGGAACTCGCTCCACAGAGAAATAAAATTTCAAGAAATGTTAGGGGTCATTATTTTCTTTAAATATAGGTATTTTAGAAGAGACAAGAGTGTTTGTACATATATAAGTATTTATACAGACAGTTTGATTCATTCTTAGTCACAGAGGGACCTAGTCTCATTCAGGGTGTTAATTTCCCTGACCCATGATACACTGGGGTCTGAAGAATATTACATAATATTTGCATATTTACTCGATGTGTAATCTCATATAAGTCACTGAATTTTTATTCCTCTCCTGTATATTACCTATACACTGAAGAAAAAGATTATATTTATAAAGCATTTTGAAAATTGGAGATGACTGGAGCTCTTCAGCTCTGCAGCTTCATTCCTGCTTCTCTTACAAGATGAGAAATGTTGGTGAATTTTTGCAGGAAACTGTAGCTCTTCTGGAAAGAAGTGTAGATTCTGTTTCCATAGTACCATTTTTTGAATGTAAATTTGTTTCTTGTATTCTTAAATTCCTCCTTTTTCATGAAGCAGTTTCTTTTTCTTGCACTGTTTCTATGGATAAGGAACTTCTATTGTCTGTATATCTTAACAGAGGAAATACACAGATTTATTAATATTTTTTAAAGTCAGAAATTTTTTATGGAGTTGGATCCCAACAGCAGAAACTTTAGGTGAGAATGAAATAAGCATCAAATGTTTGCCAACATCTCAAGTGCAGATAGATCACTCTGTCTACGACCATTTTGAGAAAGAGGCAGCTACAGGTATTGTAAATGTTTTATAATGTTTTTTAAAAAAATCGGTTTTATAGTTTAAAACTGTGTTTCAATTCCTTTTAAATCTTTCCCCTCCCTTCTTAGGGACTGAGCAATGACAGGGTTTCCAGGTTGCATTAGTTCTAGGTTGGAAACATGCTTGTCACACTCATGTTGAGCATAAACTCCCTGTCAGAGTCCCAGTTTCAGACCTGAGTGTTTCCCTCTGTGCTATTAAGACCAGAAATCAGTAGTGAGAAACTCTCTGTTTTTCCTAAGGTCAGCACAGGGAGGGAAACCCTGGTCCACATATAAGGCTAACCTCTGTGTGTGCATCCGTATTGGCTAGAGGCAATCCCAGTAAGTGCATCCTCACCCTTTACTTTTACAGGCGCTGATCTGTCAGACTCCCCCCACTTAATAATTTCCAGTTTTGTTTTGGTTTTTTTTTTTTGGTAGAACTAGCTTTCTGCTACTTTTAGCTCTGAGCTGCCCAACTGCTGTATCAAGCAAGCCTCAGCAATGGCACAAGGCAGAGCAGGATCTATTTCTCCATCTTACCTTGCCATAAAACTGTGGTCTTGGGCTCAGCTACTGGAGGTATTCCTGTGGGTCATCATGGGCTGCTCACCTGTGAATATCCCAGTTTCCCTGACAAGTGCATGTACAAAATGTTTCTAATCACAGACGGTGCTCACCAGCCACTTCAAAAATTGCCAGTCTACTCAGACACTGCAAAAAACATATGAGTATAATTAAAGTCAGAGCAATTGCACTTCATATGTAGTAAGCTTGAAGTGTGCTGCTTCTGTTTAAGACCTGAAAAAGTCTTGTATACCTGAAAGCTTGTCATTCTCTAACTAGATTGGTTGCTCTAAGAAAGCATGTACTTCTCTCAGTGAACATTGCTCCACAGGTGAGGCTTATTTTTTATTTTAAACATTTAAATCTATTCAGAGTAGAGATTTTTAGTGTGTATCTGAAGCAATCCAGTGTTTGACAGCCCCTCACTGTACAAGATTGTTCAGGTTTGAGTTAGAACCAAACCAATTTTGTTCAGTGATTTTACTTCTCATCTGAGTCTCTGCTAAATAACTGCACTTTCTGAAATTAGCAGCATGTTTTTGCAGCCAGCATCTGTTTCTAGCACTGATAACACTTGCTGTTTAGAGTTACTACCTGTGGTTGGTGTGCAGACCAAGGTCACTGCTAAACCTTGTTTACCACATCCAGGGGTGCAGAAAGTGAAAGGCCACACCTCCGGGGAGGAGTGGCCAGGACAGGTGACCCTAAACTGACCAATGAGGTATTCCATCCCATATACATCACATTCAGTATAAAGCTGAGGGATCACAAGAGTCTTGACCCTTCCCATCTGCCTTTGGGATCCTTCCACTGGCCTTTGCTTCTTTTGAGGTCCTTCTTGCCTTCTGGACTCTTCCCTTCAGCCTTCTTTCTTTTCGGCCCTGCCTTTGATTCCAATTCGTGTGTTCCTGAACCCAGCTCCTAAACCTGGTTCCTGTCTGCTGCTGAGTCCAGCCTGGGACTTCCCCAGTGCCTGCTCCGCAGCCTCAGTGGTGATGGTGATGTAATTGCCATCAGGGCGAGGTTGGGTTCAATCCTATTTTTGTATATGTTTGTATATATTTCATTTTATTATCTTCATTAAAGCTGTTTTAGTTTTCTAATCTGGAAGCCTCTCTCATCTCCTTTCTCTCCCATTTGAGAGGGGAGGGGGCCAACCATAAGTATCTCTCCCTTGTCCTCTTTCTCTTCCTCTATTTGGAGGGGGGAAAGAGGGGTTAACAGAGAGAGTCTGTTGTAGGTTTAGCGGACTGACCCTAAGCCTCGACAAAAATCTGATAAAAATTAACACTTTATTACTGCTTAATAGGCCTGTGTGCCTCTACTCTTGCTTCAACCTGGATGCCTTGTGAGTAATGTCTCTTCTGCAGCTCACACTTATTTTTCGCCACTTAGCAGCTGGTGTTACTTCAATGCAAATGCTAATACTCCCTTTAAACTATTCCATAAGCTGCATTAAGTATTTTGCTGTTGTTGTTAAGATTGTATTCCCTGTGTACAACTGCATGAAATGTGTACACAACCAGATTAAATGCAACCTTACAACAGCAGAATCAAACACAGAAAATCAGGATATGCTGGAGTTGTCCAACAGTATTGTCAACCTGGCCATGTTTTCTTTACCTGTTCAAATTAGTGCCTCCGAGTATTGCTTTTCCAATAAAAGATCTACTTTACAGTATATAAGACAACTAATACTGTTAATTTTTTTCTTTGGGTCCCTAATTTTTTTTCTGTGTCCCCTTTTTTTTGTTCCCCTTATCAGTCTATTTCCTACTCATCACATGTTCTCCGTATAGTCGATGAAAATTAAATGGCTATGAATATTCTTTTTCAAAATAAATTTATTCCAGTCCTTCTCATGGATCTATTGTGTTTGTTTTCTGTGGTCATATGGCTGAATTTTATAAGCACACATGTTTATGGAAAGAGGATTAGTCACTTGAATGAGCACACATTCAATACACTCTGAAGTGCCAGGAGTACTTGATCACTCATCCAAATAGGGAACAGAAACAAAATCCTGGCCCTGCTGAGGAAAACAGCCGCAGAGAGGCAATCATACAGCAAGAACAAAGAATTGAGGAATGAGTAGAAGTTTAGAACTGAAGGTAGCTACATTCATTTATAAGGAGGAATTAACAGAATTTTTCTTTTTTATTGAATAAATAATAAACTTTGTCATAAGAAAAATTCAGTGTCAGGTTAGTGTCCAGCTAAAAATTAGAATTCCTGGATAACTGATGAAAGTAAATGAGCAGTGACCACTTGTATTGTTTGGAAAGTCTACTTTTCAATTACAGATTTCAGCCATGGCTCTTTCACCTTTTAGCTTGAGGTGGCATACAGCTGCAGCAGGAGCACGGCTTGCAGCCATCCCTTCCAGGTGGAATTTGAGGCAAGCTCCCAGTTAGGGAGGGCTACAAGTGGAAACATCAGAGAAGAACTGATTAATCTTCTAAAGGTCCAACTCAGTAATAAATGAGGACATTGGTAAAAGATTGGGAGTGGTCACCTGAAAAAGAAAGACCACAGCTTTTTTAAGAGACTGATTATTCCTCACATATTGAGGAAGTGGGAATATGCCTGGAGAGGCTGAGTGAAACCAGAGAAAATGGTCCTTTGATAGGTCTTAAGTGATTTCCCTGCCATGACTTTACCCAGACAGACACATCTGAGAAATTCAGATGAGCATGTGATAAATGAGTTATAGAATGATGAAGTACTTAATGAGTGAGATTACTTGACCTGATCAGATTCTTAGAATGAGCCCTCACACTCCAAAAATTCCCTAGTAAGCTGTAGTTATCAGTGATAACTACTGGCATCTAAAACTTTCTGCTCCTGGGCAAATATCTCAGCCTCAGTCAGGCTATGGACTAGTAAAAAGCCACCTGGGCAACAGTTTCCAAAAAGACTGTATCGACTAGTGGCTGGGGTGCTTTCCTCATGCTGCTGTAGACCCTGTCCAACACAGCATTGGAAGCTCAGATACCAAACACCATGGTCTGAATTTCACTCTGGAAGCTCAAGTATTTCAGCACTGATGACCTTTAGAGGATTTAGCTATTAATGACCTAAATTAAATTTCTCTTTATGTAAGGTTTTAATACAAATAACCTGTAGAAAAGTCACAGTCCTTTTTTTTTTTTTTCTTTTTTCCACATTTGGATAAACTATTCTGCTGCAACTGATTATATTGCAATATAGACTTCTTCATTAGGAAGGCAATTGCATTCATTAAATGCATAAAATGCCCTGCTATTGTATTATGCAATGGATTCACTAAAATAATTGTCCCAGTAGAAAAAACAGAGAGTATATGGCAGAAGAGGGAGAGAAAAGAAACTCAAACATCTCACAAAGGGATATTAATTCAAGCTGGTAAGTCTTTTATTCAGACTTTAACAAGCTTATACAGAGATAAGGCTGAATGGGAGAAATGTGTAGCCCAGGACTTCTTAAACCATTTAAATTTTGTTTGAAGTAATTCATTTCAGAGATAGGAAAAGTTTCTGTCACTTACCATTTGGGTCATGAGAATAAAAAATCAATTAGAAAAAAGGAAAATGAAGGAATGAAAAGGGTGGAGGAAAAAGAACAATTTCCCGTTCCGAAGAATAAGATTTGACTACTTTAAGGTCCATTTCTGGGTCATAATTAAAACCCACAAGCATATAATTTGTGTGAGTACTCTGAACTAAGTGCAGACACCATGGTGTATTTTTCACTTGCTATTATTAGATTAAGACAATTTTCATAGGAAACATAATGGGCATTAAATTCCTTAGTGTCTGTTTTACACAGAAATATTAGAATTGTATTACTGAGTTCAGTGTTAAATGGCTTATAAACATTATGCAACATTTTCTCCTGTCTTAGTATTAGTTATTCCTCCTGCCTTTTAGATCAGTACTTATTTAATTGCCATTAATTTAGGGAAGAATGTATGGAATAGCAGAAAGCAATATATTCTGTCTTTTGTGGTTGCAGGGGAAAAAGTGATGGAAGGAGACATATTGAAGTGCTGCATGGATATTTTCACTTCTGTGTCCATAAGTCTGTGCCATAAAGGACCAAAATCGTGATACCATTTCACAGATGTTGATGGTATTCCATATGCATCATGCAAACCAATGATAATATTAGGTTTCATGAACAATTAATGTAGCTAACAACAGTAGTAGAAAAGGAAAATTCTAGGCTGAATGGTGTGATTTTTTTTAGAGAAAAAATATTTTATATCTTAGAATTGCAATTATTCAGTATTTCAGGGTATTGCCAGTTCTTGCCAGACACCCAGGTCCTGCAGCCTCCATATTCTGATAATACTGAACAACACAAAAGAATCCTTCAGTATTTTTTCCCTCTTCAGTGAAGATTTCTGGTTCATAGTGCTGAAAAAAGTGGAATCACTGAAACTACAGCTTGGATATTTTCTTTTCAAATGCAAGGAGGCAGTTTGGTTCCACTATTCCAGTTTGTCCAAATTTTGTTTGTTTGTTTGTTTTCCTAAATAAGAAATTTACTGGTTTAAAATAGGGGAAGCTTTCTTGTCTGGACAGGCTTAAACAGCATGATAGTCATAATTATTAATCAGTACCATTTTTACAAGGTATTCATAAAGTCATTCCATTTTATTTATGTTTTACATCTGGTATGCCTTTGTAGTCCAGCAACAGTTTGTAAGGTATGTGCATATTTGCTATTAAGTCTAGGATCTTATTTAATTGAATTTTAGTGTAATTCTAATGATTTAGATGGAGGTTCTCTCGTTTTTAGTCTAGTACTGGCTCGTATGCAGCATGATGCTGGGAAGACAGCATACTGAGCTCTGTTTGTATAAATAACCATGTTCTCTGTCCTTCTGCTTAGAAATTAAATCCATAAAACCAAATACATCTTGTTTTCTTAAGCAACAACAGGTCTAATGTGGGATGGCAGCACAGCAGCATTGCAAAGTGGTAAACCATGGCAGTACTTAACTCCCATGGTTTCCCCTCTGAAAAGTGTATAGTCACAAGGTGTTTGTAGTGTGTGGGAAATAAAGCCTTTCAGTCTGTGTGCACTTTGGTACCCAGTATACAGATTTTCAGAGATTACTCAGTCTGGCACCAAATGTGCTTACTCTAAAGGATGGATGTGATCTCTACTGTCTTTTGGAGAATTCCCTAATTTGGCCCTTTCCTTTGGGGAGCCAGACGCTTCCTTTTCCCAGACCATTGTGGAGTTTTAGAATAGCTCCTCTTTTGGCAAGAATGTGAACAGGAAAAGTGAAGTTAAAAGCAGTGCTGTGCTGGGAATATTTAGCTTACTGAAAAGAGTGGTGAGTGACTGATAACTGCCTGGTGGCCCACCCTATGAAGGTTGTGTTGCTTTATTTGAAAGATCTGCTTGGGAAACGTGCTTGGCAAAGCTTCTCATTCATTGCTGTTATCCAAGTCTGAACAATTCTGGAAGGGGTTGCCGATGAGGACAAACTAGCAGAGCTGGGATAAAAGAGTGCCAGCATAATTCAAGGTCTTTCATAACTCAAGACATTTTCCCAAGGTCTACTTTTTTCTTTTTTTCTGGAGAAGACTGTAGAGATCAAGCAGTTGATCATCCCATAGGAGGTCCTTGAGAGAAATGAGGAAAGCTTCATTCAGTGGATCCTATGAGAACAAACAGATGTATTCTAACCTCAGACCAGGGTTATACAGTATATGAGAGATTAAGGGTGGAAACATGCAGCAGCTGAAAATGACAGACATCAAGTAGGAGTATAAACAGTTCTTTAAGAAGAGTAGTGTATTAGTAGCAGGCCATCCAGAAAGCTGGAAGTGCACAGCACAAGGAGAGGAGGTAGGGATAACTCAGTGCCTCAGAGGCAAATTTTGGGAGAGAGAGAGGGCAACACTGCACAGTACTGAAGTGCTGGGGCCTGAGTTGTGGGCCCCAAGTTGGTTTGACCTGTGGATGAGTCACAACCTAGCAGAATGTTTTGGTTTTCCTATTGGCTTCATGTTCCAGAGGCAGAACCTG
>JAVSBS010026882.1:47426-68619 GCA_033124195.1 Coracias cyanogaster | reverse complement strand
GATATGAGATGGATTCGGATACTTCACCCCAAACCTTACCATATGGACGAGGCTCCAGATGGAGCAAAACTTCATGAAATAAAAAAACCTTGACAATACCTTTGATCAGGGAATAACTGCTTGGAGAAGCTCAGCTCTACTGTGTACTGTCATTTCCCTGAACTGCATCATGGCTGTAGGTACAGTCCTTTTTCGTGGTTTTCCCTGAACAAACAGTTGTCATTTAGAGTTTCAAAGTATTCATGTCAAAAGGATGAACCATGATGAACAACACAAAGCAGCAAATAATCACTTTTGGGGCAGAGAGAAACTGTTCTGCTTCTAAAGAAAAGGGAAGGAAAAAACATTAGAAGTTAAAAATTGTTGAGTTTTAACCAATAACACTTTGCTATCAGTGAGGCCATCAGCAGCTCAAATCCTTTCATTGAGATTTTCTGCATCTGGGAGTTGATTGGTCAAAGAATGGTGGCCTAAAAAGACATTTCTCCAGCAGAAAAAGACCAAGCATGTTTCTTTGTTTGTTACAGATCATGACTTTCCAAGAGGCAAAATCTGAGCCCAGTTCCTTATTCCTTTTACAGAAACTTAGCAGTTCAACCCTTCCTATTGTTTTCAGTTAAAGTCAATCATCCAGTGTTATTAAAAGAAAATGTCATTTGAGAAAAAGTAAAATCTTCGTGTCATTCCTAATTTATACTGTGTTATACTACTTTTTGAAAACAAAAGGAGAGGAATGTCTCAGTTTAATTAACATCATTTGTGTCCCAGAGGATTGGAAAAAACAAAAGAATTAATCCTAGAAGATGTAATGGGGTATTAGGATTTGATAGAACCTATGCTTCCAGCCCAGTTTCTTTGTAACACATCCTTAATTAATGTGCCATTAATTGTAAATGTTGCCAAACACCCATAAAAAGCCAATTTGAGCTCAAGTTAATTAAATAGAGCTGCTACTCCCAATGCCTTCTTTGAAGAGTGTGCTGGCACCTGCACCCCTCTGCGCCTCTCCACAAGGCCTGTTCATGCAGCCACTCTCATGCATGGGGGATTTGGCCACTCTGGGACAGAGAGGGCAAGCTCCTGCTGAGCAGAGACCCAGCACCATTGGCCCAGCATCCACAGACACTGATGCCACCAGGCCACCCTCACTGCACCTATGGACTGGGTTCACCAGCACCCTGAAGAGGCACCCAGCCGGGCCTGGCCTCCTCCCCATCCCAGCCTCTGAGATGGCAACAGGAGACAAGGGCTCTGCAGTCTCTGAGGCCTGCGCTGTGCCCTCAGCACTGCAACAAGTTTAATCATCTCATGTTGGAGGGAAAAAAGGATCTGCAGCTGAAGGCAAAAGT
Organism: Coracias cyanogaster; assembly: GCA_033124195.1. Classification (NCBI taxonomy): domain Eukaryota; kingdom Metazoa; phylum Chordata; class Aves; order Coraciiformes; family Coraciidae; genus Coracias; species Coracias cyanogaster. The sequence goes on along the minus strand of JAVSBS010026882.1, from coordinate 67,270 downwards.
GTATTTTTCTCATTGTACCTGCTGTATTTTCCACCAGAGCACTCCTGGTGGGGCACAGTGTGGCAGAGGCCCTGGCCAGGCCCAGCCAGGCTGAATCACTAGGTTCAGGTGCAGTGGGATGCAGAGAGGTGTGGTGCAGTCCTGCCAAAGAGACTGAAAGGTGGCCAGGGTGTGCTATTGATAATTCACCTCTACGCAAATACATTGCACGTCTACGCAGGATGAGCAAAGAGAGTTATAAAATGGTGTCTGCAAAGACTGCCATGTTCTCTCTGTGCCTGCTTTTCAGCCTCGGGAGACTGCTGAGCTGCAGAGGTAAGGTGCAGAGCCAGTACCACACCTGCAAGCTACAAATCTGCTTGAAAACCATGTATTGTTTGGTTAATACAGTCTTCCTTTCCTTCATCACACTGCTCTTTATTTTTTTGTCTGGAAAATTTAATTGTGAAATTGAAAGTATTTCCAACAAAGTCTATGGCTGGACAAAATACAGGGGGAAAAAATTTTAAATCTAGTAGATGGTAAAGAGAACAGACCAGATTGGATCAGATCAAACTAAACAGGAACTACACTTTGTGACAGCTAAAATAATGCCCTCCAAGTCAAAGTGTAAGGAATATTAGCTTCTGCCTTCTAAAGTTTCTGTATGTGCATAGGCATAGACATACATGTGTATGCATGTATGTGTATGTATATATACATATAGGTAGAGAAAGCTATGTATCTTGTCTTCCTTTTGCCCTCTCTGTGCTTATCTTCTTGATTTGGAAAAATAATGCTTTAGTGAACAGTTACAGTAATTTTACATGGTAACAAATAAGAATCATCTAGTAAGAATCATTCATCCTTCTGACTTAAGCATTGATTTCTTATTCTAACAGAAGTTATCTCTCTCAAGAACTTTTGCTGAATATGGGATTTTATCACAGTAATAAACAAAAAAAAATGATGCTGGAAGCCATTCTCTGTCATCCTTGTAGCTCTTTCTCCAATTCCCATTTGACAAACCAGTGATTTAGGTGCAGGAAATACTGTTTATGGAAGATCTTTTTTCAACGGCAATATTTGATAGCCTAATCTGTCGTGTTTGTGACTCAGACAGTTGCATTTTCACTGGTTGATGCTCATTTCATATGCATCTTATTTGTCATCCACCTACAAGGAAAACAGAACAGATGCTGCAGCCAGAACACATTTCTATATCTCACAGTAGTGATTTAGCACAGAGAATACCTAGCTGTCTCTGTAGATTCAACAGATAAATGAAGCTATCATCAGTGAAAGTGAAAAGATTTCATGCCTTTCTGGCAGATAAGTGATCTTTGTTTTCTCATAGTCTTGCTTGCAAGCAAACCAGAGTTCTTTAGGGATACGTTCTGAGGGCTAAAAATGAAAGATTTCTATATTTTAATCTTTGTTTTACAGTCAGAAAGTCTTTGAGAAAAAGGAAAGTTCTGTACAACAAAGGTTAATGTCAACGCAGAGGATTCATGTGCCTACAGATTCCACAATGCACAAATGCAAGAAAAAAAAAAAATTATTGCTTGCTAAGAATAGAAAAGTGATGGTTTATGATTTAGTCCTAAATTTTCTGAAGGTTTTGGTAGCTGGTCTGAGCTATTATAACAATAAGCCTGCACGTAGACATCTAACTTATCTTTCTATTATAGGACAGTGGAGAGAGGTGAGTATGTCTGGCTGTCTCAGCTTCCCCCATAGCTTCTGTTGCAGCTTTTTCGTTTGTACAAAGAAGTGCTTTTGCCAGCAGGGAGACTTTTAAATAGTAGTGGAGAATGAATTAACTTTTCCTCTAAATGGGAACTTTTAAAAGTTGGCCAAAATTATAAACAATTGGGAAAATTAGTAAACCATCTGATAATGCTCCGATGTCTCTGAGAATAAGAAAGCCTCCACTGAAAGTGGCAGCCTGCCTCAAATCTTCCGCCCGGAAGAAGTGGTGGGGAAATCCCATTTGCATTTCAAAACAATTAGTCTCAATCCTATCCTGAAATAACACTTCAATAGAGAAATATTAATTTGATGTAAATACTTTGCAGAGTAATGGAGAAACAAGGGTAGCTTCTTATTCTAAAAATGTCAGTATAAGTCGTTAAAAGTTTGTCATTTGTGTTAACCTAATTATATATGAAATGTTTCTTTTCAACATAAATTCTGCTGACAGTTTAAGAACTCAGATGAGGCAGTGTATGCAGAGAATACTCAGATCTGGTAGAACCAAGTCCATCATAATCAGAACAATAACAAACCACATACACAAGGTATTCTAAACCTTAAAAGTGTGTGTAATACTATAATTCATGGGTATTAACCAGACATATAAGTACAGACATGTTTTCCTAAGAGTTAAGACTTGGGAATTGTGAAACCGATTACAGTGAGAAATATGAATGCTATAAATATGATTCTTTTTCCTTTTTTTTTTTTTTTTTTTTGAAACTACCTTTAGTATATTCACAGTAGCATGTCTGAATGAATGAACAAAATTATAATGGGTAGTTATGAGAGCCAGTTGTTGCCTCCCACCATATAATTTTGTGAAGAACCAAGCACACTGAATTATTACCATAGGTGTATTTCTGCAACAGGGTAGAAGAAATAAGGCTTTACCAAGGTTATTTGGGGACTGACATTGTAAAGAAGATCCTACCATGGCTGATGGTCCTCTGCTGTCACAGCTGGTTTCTACACAAGTAAAAGTGGATAGGCTATGTTTTTAATCCAGCTTTCTATACAGTTCTGTGTTCAACTGACAGCCACTTTGAGTTAACGCACCAATGCTTTACATGTGCAGGTGCACAACTTCTGCCTTCCTCCATCTCCACACGTGTAATTCTGAGGTGGCTCCTCAGATAGAAGAAGGGGATGAATGCTCACTGCTCTCAGTGGTGCCAGCCAGCACCTTACAGCACTGATTGACATCCTGCACAAAAGATATATGTGAAAACTTATTTAGCTTCTCACCTAGGAAAGCAATTTTTTTTCTAATCCCTACAATAACTATTGCTCTCAAACCTGCTTAAATGAGTAAATTATGACTACTCTGTCCTGCCTTCAGCCCAGCAGTGGGTGTAGTGCAGAGGTCTTGCTGGTCCACCCACAGCTATAGCTGCTTTCACCCTGTCCCCACCCTGTGCAGATCCAGCACCTCTCTAGCTTACATCAGTACACAAAGAATCATTTTAGCAGTCTGTATTCCCACAGTAAAGCATGCATCAGGGCAAAACACCAGCATCTAGCTGAGGAAACTTGAAATACTGTCTCTAATTTGCATGAGTTCTGTAAAATTTTCTCCCTGTCCTCTACCGTCTGCTTTTCCCTTTCTGCCTGAAGGCTTCAGAAGGGGTCGGGGAACCGAGATAGTAACGTGGTACAGGGAATAGATTGATGACAGCCAAATGGGGGACTAGGGAGAACTGAAATCGCAACTGGATATTTGAGACCAAATTACTGGGAAAATAACAGGCAGTGCTAATTTCATCAGACCTGTAAGTACTGACCAACTGCTCAAGGGAACAACAGATTCTCTAAGTAGCACAACAGTAAATACATGAAGAACTGGTATCAGCCCAAAAATAAGGATGTTGAGCTCTGTGGGTAAACAATAGCTGTAAGCCTAATGCAAAAATACAGTTTTCAAAAGCAAGGTGAATTTATTCTGGCAGAGACAGAAGACATACAAGAAAAAGTTAAATTCTTGTAATATGAAAGAGGTAAAAATTAAAGAGAATACACATAAATATGAATTTAATACAGGCTCTAAAAGGAGTGCAAATGGAATTTGTGGTAACAAGTTCAGAAGTAAGAAGTCCAGTAAGAAGGACAGGGCGCTGAGCAACCTGGTCTGGTTAAAGATGTCCCTGCTTATTGCTGGGGAGTTGGTCTAAAAGACCTTTAAAGGTCTCTTCGAACCCAAACCATCCAAGATTCTATGAAGAACAGTTCGCAAAATCTGTTCTTCACTAGGCTTTCTGTAGACTTATGAACAGTAATAGGTTTTCCAGATATAAGTTAGGTGCCTACATTGCTGCTTCTGTGAATAACCACAGGTACTGTTGCCTTTATTGAACTATTAGGTGCTGATTGGATCTTTATCTTACACTGAGGTCCACTTGGGGTTGAAGATTTAAATGCCTATGTCTTACAACCCTGGAAAACTCATTCTGTTAGCACTGTGGAGCTGATGCTGACAGGATTGAGGCCAGAGAGCAGTATAGCTCAGCCAGGGCAATGTTATTTGAAAAAAAAAACAAATGCTGGAAAGAGTGCCATATCCGTTTTGTGTCACAGCCCAGTCAGCAGAGCAGCTTTGCAGCACTCCATCACCTTACACTGCAACAGAAATGTTCAGTTGATTTCAGGCTCTTCTGCCTGTCCTCCCTTACAGCGTATCACTCAGGAAAGAAAGCACAGACTAACGAAGTCTTCTACCAGTGTAAAACTGAATCCCAGCCTGGCAGTGTTAAATTAGTAGTTTGCTGTCTGGAATATGCATAACTGCAAGTGACCACATATCTTGAAGGCCCCTGCAACTTCTGAAACATCTGAAGAAAGCGCGGCCAGCTCGACTTACCAGCTGCATGTTTACACCATAACCAAAGTGGAGTTAGGTGTTTAGCTGAAACAGTATGGGCTGCCTTCTGGTTATCCTTCCATTCAGCTGCTTCTTGGGCAGCCGCGCACCTGCCGTAGCTCTCTGGCTGGGGGTCCCAGCACAGTGCTCCTGCTTCTGCTCACCTCTGGGTTCTCTTGTGCTGCTGGGGAATCCTGGCTTTAGGACCTTTGTTTCACTCACCTCTAAAACTTGCCCACTTTCTTTGAACCGAAATACTGAAATGCATGCCACAAGTCATTAAGTTAATTGCTGTGCTTGGAAAACCAAGAGATGTTCTTTCTGTAAATAAAAACCCACATAAAAGATCAAGCCAGCTCACAAAAAGTTTTGCTATAAAAAGCTTTTCCAGAGAAAACAATTAATAGAACACATTTTCTTATCAAGTTCAAACTTATGAATATTTATACTATACATTCAAAGTTTTTAAAATATATTAACATTTTTATTGGTTTTGTCAATTATAATTTCAAGAAAGCACATTATATCAAGTTTAGAGACAAGATTTTTAATGGGTGATACATAAACTAGAAGAATACATTGAAGTAAGCAGGACAGTAAAATACATGAAAGTGGTTATTAAAACTGATTATGTTCACTCATATTAACATACCATGTAAGAATATCCATAGCAATCAAGGATAGTAGATAACTTGATGGCACATCAACCACTAGTAGAGGCATTAGTTCCAGAAATTTAAGTAATAAGAATTTAAATTGTAGCAAAAATAAGTACATGGCGTTGCAGTAGGAACTGATAGCGCATTATAACTGGGAAGGAACCCTTGCTTTAATTCTACTTTCAAAGTTGCTCATAAGTCTCTACAAGTAATTTCTTTTTGGATGAATTTTTTCAGTTCTCTATTTCAGGTTTAAAGTAAATTATAGCTGAAAAGAGTAAAGGCTTTGCTTTTCCTGTGTGCAAGAAAACTACAAACCAATTCCAGGTGCCAGTCCTTACTGAGATGAAAAATATAAGTAGGAGTTATCTGAAAATGAGTGTTCAGTTATTTCACAGTCTATATAACCATCTGTTAAATGGCAATGTAACATTTACATTCTTCAGTCTTGATTTGATTACTAAAAGGATTACAAGCATCATCAAGTTTGAAAAAAAATCCTGCGTGGATAGGTTTAAAGACACGGATCGTTAACTTTGGTACTTTAATTATCCTGGTGAAAATGGGCAATTTCCTTGGCATTATCTGTTTGTTCCTTTCCAAGAAAGAAGTTTAGAATACTTAAAGTTGCAGAAGTTTCAATTTTGCTTAGGCTGTGTGGATTTCAAGAGTTTTAGCTAGTGGAGGCGTGCCAGTGGGAGAGCTGCATTGAAAGTGACCACAGACTGTTCCTGCTACAGACTGTCTCATTTCACGATGTACCAATAGAGCAGGACAAAGCACAGTTTGACTCCCAGATCCAGAGTTCGCACAGTAATAAAATGAGTTTTTTAAAAATCTCATCCTCGTAAAGCTGAAAGATTTTTTTTTTTGAAGGCATATCTTCAGAGCGTGTTTTAATTCTGCAGAACAACATCTCAGTCCAGGAATAATCCAGAAATCTAACTTTGCAGTGAGACCTCTGGTGTTTTTTTATAGTTCAAATGCCTGTATTTCTTTATTTAAATTAAGACATTTTTCTTTATCTGTGTCAGCATTAGAAGATAGGCAGTTTAATCAGTCATAGCTACTCTGTTTCCAAATTATAATGGATTCTTTCTCAGGCTTCTTGTTTTTGTATCAGTTGCACCAGGCTGCCTTAGACCTAGGGGAAACTCTTTTGTTGTTATTATATCACTTTATAATATATTCTCCAGGAGACGTAATGATTGGAACTTATCTATGATGTCAATATTTGACATTTCTGAAGTGGTCCATGGCAACAAAAACCTATGCAGTTAACTTTTAATTATGCAGTATAGCAAAGCAGATAAAATCTTCTAAACAAGAGGAAAACTGGAGGCAATTGCACAGATGTTAATAACTAAATAATTCTTTCAGCAAACCAGCTGAAAGCATTAAGTCCTTCCACAACTGTGCAGTATAGCCTACAAAATGCAACTTTATGGCAAGTTAACACTTTCTGTAACTTGACTTTTGTAATAAAATGTTTATTACACTTCATCATGGAGTAACATGGGAGTAGTCGTGTGTAAGAGCTGACAGAATTCCTTAGAGATGCCACATTTTTTTGTTATAAAACTTTGTTGATAAAAAATTAACTTGGTTCCAATGAGGAAATAGTTTCAATTTTGTTTGTAGTTTTTAAATATCTCAACTCATTTTTTAAAATTTTGTCCTTTATTTTCAGGTATGTTAGGTAGGATTACACCTACTGTCTTTAAAATACACTCAGTGATTTATTTGTATACCTCTTAAAACAGTTGAGATTACTTCCAAGAGAGGCCTCTTCATCCCTTATTTACCATACTACTTATGCTTCAAAACAATCCATGTTCATACTGCTATACCTAATAATTACTTCTTACTTTAATTAGAGAGAGTACTTGCAAATATATTATTAGTGCCTCAAGCTATTTTAAGCGATCGATGGATTAATTTCCTATCTGGTTTTCATGGATTAGAACAGTATAGATAAAAACAGACAAATTAACATAAATTTTATAGAAATAAATTTATTATTATGTTAGAGCAGTCTCTTTCATAGCTGAACAATACTTGGTTGAGTTCCATTAAAAATAGTACATTAGAATTTATGGCTCACTGGAATCAAGGTGCTCAGTATTCTAGATTTGTGTTCTTGGAAATTCTGTTGTAAAACATGGTACATATTCAGGAACATAATGCTGGTGTAGCGATTATGTTGATTCATCTCAACTTGCACATCCAGAAGCAGTTGTTTATTTCTATAGGCCATGCTGATACCTGCTGTCCTTTTGATTCATTGAGAACAGCGGTAACTGAAGTCCATTAGTCCAGACTTGTAGAAAATAAAAAGGAGGCTCTGAATTTAGAATTATATTTCTAATCTGGAACATATAAGTGTTTTAAAATCCTGCCTTTATTTACACTGGTTCAATTTCAGAAGTTTTATTTACCAAAAAAATGTAAAACATTTGATTACTGACACATACTTAGGAAAATGTATTAAAGATGTGGATAAGGCCTGCTAGGAGCTTTAATGTAAATATACTTTTCTCCTCTATGAAGAAAGCACTCTAATTTATAAATCAACAGTTAAACTTACGCAAGACTATAAAGTAAGACATTTGTACAAAGCAAAAGTCCCAATTAATGTCAAGATGGTAAAGATAAGAATTACAGTGCATTAAAAATCATGTCTTCAAAACAAGTTGACTGAATCAGGTTTACATGGGAAAAGAAAAGAAAATACTGATAAATTTCATGGTTAACGTTTGAGAAACGATTTATGAGCCATAAATATTACATAGTAATTTACTAAGCAAGTGGAATAACTAATAGTACAGGAAATCACCAAAGCTTTAAATGAGCAATAGTTTGCACAAAACAGATAGATCAATCTCTTTGCTAAACAAGCACTTCACTGAGTACTATTTTCCCAAATCTCTGAGAGCTTATGTACAATTCTTCTATTATATCTAATTTAACATATGCATACATATCTATGTATAACATGGTAAATATGCAGAATAGTAGCCTTTCTTAAGTCTAAACTGCACAGTTTTTTCTTTTATGTATTTATTTAATCACTAAACAGATAAATATAAAGATGTGTCACTCATCTCTTTACTGGAATTTGCTTCAAAATCTGCTTTTTATAGCTTGCTTTCACTAATCAGGATTGCATTTCCCTGAGGAGAAAAAAAAATACACACAGGAAAACAACTAACGAGCAAACACACAAACCCCCTAATTAAAAAACCTCTGATTCTTTACAATTATTTTGTGCTTTTGAGATTATTTTGGGGAATCATAGTTTGCAAAGATATTAGCAGCTACCATAAGATCTCTTGTTCATGATAACCATCTAAGGAGTCATTCACTGTAAGTTGCTTTTCCACAGTGCAGCTAATATTCATAGTTTTCTTCTAATATCATGGGGAAAAAAAACCTGGCTTTACTGAGGGGTCTATCAGAACAAGAGCCTAGGTTAGCCACGCTGAATTACCTTGAGAGGATGATGTCTCTCTCTGGGGGCTGCACAGGAGCCTACAGACTTTGGCCTCATTCCGCTAGTTAGTGTTTGTGAATAATCTTACTTTGTTCCTATGGTATGGACTGGTTGCAGTAAGAGATACTTCACAGAAGTGCTACAGGAGGGCTATAGTCATGGCTTCATGCACATTGATTTGATGATTTCTCATTAAGAAGCTTTAGTATTTACAGTTATGTGAACAAACTTAAAGTTTATAAATGCTGTGCATAGAAGGTTCATGTAAATTGATTTTTGTTCGCAAGTTATGACCAGCAGAAAAAGAAAAGATATTGACACTATAGTAGTATCCATGCTCACTCGCTGCAATATAATATTAATGAGATTCTTTAACAGAATAAAGAAATCAGGTTTTGCCAAAACAACAATTTATAAGACTTCAGTGTCCTTGACTTCAATGTTAGTTCTAGACAAAATATATTCTAGAATGGAGGAATATATAAAAGCATGAATGGTAAAGAGACAGGAAGTTTTACCAGAATTCAGCATTGTTTCTTAGATATTAGTAAAATATTTCAAATTGCTGTAACATGTGCAGATGACTTCTGAAAAGGTAGAGTCCTAAGATGGATGAGTTTTAAAAAGAGTACCCAAGGGGGTACACTGAGAATGAAAATAAATTACCTGTTTTGTAAGCATGAAATATAATGACAGTACAGTACGTGGAGTCAGAGTAACAGCAAAGACACCAATATGATAGTGCTGTGAAACTTTCAATAAGAGAATTGTTTCTTGGATTGTTTTCCAGAGTTATCTGTGGATCAAGATGTATCTGTGGATACATGTGGTATTGCATGCCAAGCACACACACATCAAGAATCTTTCAGGAAAAAACTAAGTCTCTGACAGGAAAGGATTTTATTGTAATTTATATAAATTTATAACATAATGCAAATATAATTTTTATATATATCCTCTTAGTCACTTCCTCCTTAAATATGCAATCTATTTGTTTAAAAATTAAAGAACAAAAGGTTACAGAAAGAAGTATCACTTAATTAGCAATTCACAGTGCTCCAAATTTGTTCACTATTTTAGTCTCACCAGAGCAGAATATTTTTATTTTAGTAAATTCTATGCAGTGAGAAAAGGTTATGCTTTATGCATTTGCATAATATATGCACACTAAAGCTGTCATGATGGCACACTTAATTGATTCAGCTGTACTAATGACTGTTTAATTTTTACATTCACAGTACAACTGCCACTAATCTTTTTGCCTTATAGCTGAGAACTGAAGCATTTAGTTCATTTTGAATGTTGGAAAAATCTTACTGCATACATAAGTATAAAATAATTGGCCTATTTGAATGCTAATTACATTTAAGAGTCTTGCTTCTCTAGAGATATGAATTCAGCCTTGGCCATGAATTGGTAATAAACTTACTAGGACGTGGTTGTGAGTATAAACAAAGACTTCAGTGAAGAAACAAAAGCCATTAAAAGATGACAGGATGTGGGAGGTCAGAGAATAAAACAGATTCAGATAACATCAGATTTGCTTCATGGTCTGAAATAGGTAATAACAGAGATGTAGTTACTAATGTACTGGCATCCTGGCCTTCAGATATCTTCAAAGATCAGGAGTCACTGGTATAAACATGTAAGAGCATGACAGATGAGCATCTTACTGGTCTGGAGTTCAAAAGACAAATTTGCTCTCTTTTCTCATTTTTATCTGTAAGCTGCTAGAATTGCTGTTTGGTCCTTTGTTATGTGTCATATTTAAGCTCAAGAAAATACTCAGTTTGTTCAGCAGTCAGGACACTGGATGTTTTCTCATTGAGAAGCGACCCTAGGTTATGCCTTTTAATGCTGATGAGCCTCAGTTTATTGTCCGACATTTCTACAGTTTGCAAAGAACATAGTTATCACAGCAAATAGTCTCTCAGCAATCAAAGAGCAATATCCAGGTCCACGGAGGACCTGGAAAAAAGACAAAACACACCTGAAACTGAACTTCTTTGCCTGTGGCCGAGAGCATAGAAGGGAGGAAGAATAACTGCTGCAGTATGACTGCTATAAGCTCTGCATCCAGATAAGTGAACACTTATTTCTTTTTTTTTCAGATTTCATGGATTTTCCAGTTTCCTGATCATGGCTGGATAAAGGAAAACATTTCACAGTAAGCATATCTAACAATACCAAAAATTCAGAGACCCATAGCTCCAAACAAGAAAAGCAGATGCCAGCAACAAAACAGTGTGTAAGCTGAAAAAACCTTTGAAATAAACAGTAAAATATGATGCTTAGAATTGATAGGGTTTTTTGACACCAGATGAGTTTTACTTAGTCCTAAATGAATAATAAAGTACTGGTGTCAGAAGAGATTAAGCTGGCTCAGAAAAGCAGAGGGAACAGAGTCAGCTGAATAACTCTTTCTGAATACGTTTGCTTCTGGAACAACATCACCAGAAGCAACACAACTTGGAGGCGCTGAGCACTTCCCTTGCTACTGTTTCCTCACTAGATCATTAATCATTATTGCAATCTTTGAAAAGGTGTTTTACCAGTGGATTGGGTAGTCACAAATGCTTATTTATGAGTTATAAAAAAATTAAAGGAAAACAAGTACAAGAAAAGTTATGCTTAAGACTTGAATCTGCACAAAAATATTTATGTGTCAAACATGAACAGGTTAAGATTAACTTATTCAGTTATACTTTGGGAGAGGTTAAAGGTAGGAGCAGGAAGGCAAGAACCTAAACCAGTTTTGATTGGAAATGTTTTCAGTCAGTAAAAGGCAGAAGAAAAATCTCTGGTATAGCAAATTGTCTCAAACAGTAGAGTACCACAAGCTCATGTCACATCACAGGTACTGTCTAGGCTATCAGCTTCTCTGGAACTGCCCTCTCTCAGCCTCCCTTTTTGGACTAATTATCTTTTGTAGCACTAGCTTAAACATATTTTCACACAGGCATTTTAAGTTAATTCTGCTAACTGTATAATCACACAGCATAGTATGCAGTTTCTCTTCTTCTTCCACCTGTAGTGCTTATATCATTATTGGCACTCAATCAAATGACTGCAGAAGAGCATCTCATAAACTTTCCATTATTTTTCTTCTGGAATAAGAAAAAAAAATCCAAACATTTGTAGAGCAGAAGAACTTCCTTCCCAGATACACACAGTATTTGGGAAATGATACTAGAAAGCCACACACAGATAGCCACAGAGAGGGAAAAGTATATTGTCCTTTGATGGTGAGTCTGTATAGATGTATATCTCTTCTGGCAAGTGCAGAAGCTGGTGACAGGGAGCAGGGAATAGAAGGGGACTAAAAGATTGTCCCTATCACTGTTAGGGGGATGATACTACATGGTCCCAGGAACTGCGCTTTCCCTTAGTGTCTTGTTGGCTTCTCTAGGTAGAGCCACATCACTGGGCATCTCCTCTATGCTTCTGTCCCTAACTTCATACTCTTCTTAGTCACAAGAAGTAGTGTATTCTGTATTTAACCTTTTTATTACTTTCCCAAGCTCCCTCTGAGAGCTATCTAGACCTCTACCAACTCTTATTTTGGGCAGGACTTAACAGGCAGGGCCAGCTACTAAACAATATTAAGAATCCAGAGCAGTAGTTCTAAGTACAAATTTTTCTTATTGCCTTGAACAAATCAGTCACAAATTCTTACTTTTTTCTGTGGAAAAGTCCACCATTTCCATTATCAGAGTCCACTTCCAGTGATACCACTGAGTAAAGGCACTGTGTAGCTGGGCCTGGTGTGTGAACCCTAAAGCATGGCATTTGAAAAGGCACTAGGAGAGATTCAGTTTCCACAGATAGTGAGTATTGCAGTTTTGGATCATTTTTTATTTCAAATACATCTAAATGTGTCACTGTCACTGCAAGAGTGACTTTAAAGCTACTGAACATTACTAATAGCATTACTGGGGTTTTCATTTAAAACTGCTAAAGCCCGATACTTTGGGTAAAAGTATGAAAGTATGAAGCTCAGGAAACTTCATGAAATGAAACCTCCCCCCTTGACCAGAGACACCCACAGCCTTAGAGACTCATGATACATTTTATCTGTTATGTTTGTTACTGAGAATCTGAACAAACTATTCTCAGTATCAGGATAAAATGGCTATACTCCCTAAAATACCAGAGGACAGAAGCTGTAACCCACTTGATTAAAATGTTCTGGTTCTTTAAGTGAATGAAAGGTCTGACCACTTTGCCTTCAACTACTGTTTAATTTAATTACCTGGAGGCAACCTGTTTGCAGACAGTCAAATAAAATAAGATTTGTGCTTTGGCAGTAAAACAGCACACTGTCTTGGATGAACTGCAGGCACTTTGGTTCACAGCAGTTTTCCCTAATGCTCTGGAAGGCAGAAGAATACCTAAACATCAATTATGTGGTACTTAGAATCAGCGTGACTCAAAATATTAATTACTGAATTTAAGAGCTGGATCAAAAAATGACTAACGCCAGTGGGAGTTTCCCAAATGAGATTAATAACATTTGAACTAGTTTCCGATTTAGTCTCTTTGAATAAATAGTGGAGTTTTTTCCTTATTATTTTTTTCCTGTTTCTTCCTGACTCCTATTTCTCTTGTCCCCACAAAAGACAACAATAAGACAGTGCAGCCCATACTATTCATCAGGAAAGGGAAAAATACTACAACTTTATTTGATACTTTGTTTTCATTGTAAAATGAGAGCCTGATCCTTAAATATGTCCTTTAGAAAGTCAATGTATTTCACAATTAGGAAGTTTATCATGGATCTATAATTTGTGACAAAACACTTTTAAAAAGCATCTCAACAGATGGCAGCTTTGCAATGATAATGACGTTTGTTCATTAAAGAAATTGATTACCACCAAAATTTCTTATGATAATTTGAAAAAAAAAAAAAAAAAAAAAGTTCTCCTAATAAAGAGTCACAGTGATTATTTTAAAATGTCTGGAAAAGTTGCTGACGTACCCAAGGTGAATATCTCACTTGTGCCTCCGATAATAATTCTAAAATGTTGAATATTTCCTCCAAGTTTAACAGTCTAATACTAGCCCTGTATTTTCAGGTGGACACGTGGGTGGTAAGGCCTTACCTTTCCCTGGAGGCTGATGGAAGAGCTGTTAAGGCAAGTCCTCAGCAACTCATGCCATGCCATGCTGCAGCCTGGGAGGGCTCTGGATTCAGAAGAATATGGGGAAGGTACAGAAAGTCTTTGGTCCCTTTTCTGTTTTAGGGAAAGCACTCAACACTGTGAGGGATGAAGATGAGAGCACATTGCTTACATCTACTGCTGATTCAAGCATTTTAAGTTGGTGAGAACTTTTGGATGATTTAGGCTAAAATTTCTTTACTTTTTTAGCCCACATGCCACTTGAATAGATTAGTGATACTACATAACTTCTGAGGCATGGGTACTTCACACTTCAACTGGAGTACATTGATTCTCACAGACAAAACAGGCTTCACAAATTCAATTCTGATCTCATCTGTTCTCTTTAATACTACTTCCTCTACATATTAATATAATTCTCTTGCAGTGATCCCAGTTATGCACGTTTAAATCCTGACTGAATAAAACAGACTGTCAGTATCTTCCGCCAACTGGATTTGACTCTGATTACCACCACTCTCTGGGCTCAGCCATTCAACCATTTTCTAATCCAGAAAAGACTCCACCTGTAAGCCTTGAGCCGCCAGTTTCTGCAGCAAAATACTGTGGGAAATGGTGTCAAATGCCTTACTGAAGTCCAGGTAGACAATATCCATCGCTTTTCCCTCATCCACTAGGCAGGTTACCTGATCATTGAAGGAGATCAGGTTGGTTAAACAGGACTTGCCCTTCATGAGCCCATGTTGGCTGGGCCTGATCCCCCTGTTGTCCTGCACTTGCTGCATGATCACCCCCAAGATGAACTTCTCCATAATCTTCACCGGTACCGAGGTTAGGCTGACAGGCCTGTAGTTCCCTGGATCATCCTTCCTGCCCTTCTTGTAGATGGGTGTCACTTTGGCAAGTCTCCAGTCATCCAGGCCCTCCCCAGTTGACGAGGATTGCTGATAAATGATGGAGAGAGGCTTGGCAAGTTCCTCCGCCAGCTCCCTCAGCATTCTCGGGTGGATCCCATCCGGCCCCATAGACTTACAGGTGTCCAATTGGTTTAGCAGGTCATTCACTACTATCTCCTGGATTATGAGGGGATTATTCTGATCTCCATCCCTATCTTCCAGCTCAGTGTACCGAATACCATGAGGAGAACCAGACTATTAAAGACTGAGGCAAAGAAGGCATTAAGTACCTCAGCCTTTTCCTCATCCTTGGTAATAATGTTCCCCCTCACATCCAATAAAGGGTAGAGATTCTCCCTGGTTCATTCTGTTATTAATATATTTGTAAAAACACTTTTTTTATGTCTTGCAGTGGTTTCTAGGCTAAGTTCTAGCTAAGCTTTCACCCTCCTAATGTTCTTTCTACATGATCTAACTAAATCCCTGCACTCTTCTTGAATAACCTGTCCCTTCTTCCAAAGGTGATAGACTCTTCTCTTTCTCCTAAGTCCCAGAAAAAGCTCCCTGTTCAGCCAGGCCAGTCGTTTTCCCTGCTGGTTCGTCTTACAACACTTGGGGACAGCCGGCTTCTGAGCCTTTCAGAGTTCCTTCTTGAAAAAAAAGTCCAGCCTTCCTGGACCCCTTTGCCCTCTAGGACTGTACGCCAAGGGACTTTCTCAACCAGTGTTCTAAACAGGTTGAAGTCTGCCCTTCGGAAGTCCATGGTAAAAGTTTTGCTGCCTCCCACTCCTTACTTGGGCAAGAATTGAGAACTCTATCATTTCATGGTCGCTAAACCCAACACGGCCTCCGACCACCACATCACCCACCAGACCTTCTCTGTTTGTAAACACGTCCAGCAAGGCACCTTCCCTGGTGGGCTCACTTACCAGCTGAGTCACGAAGTTATCTTCCACACACTCCAGGAACGTCCTGGACTGTTTCCTGTCTGCTGTGTTATATTTCCAGCAGATGTCTGGCAAGTTGCGGTGCCACAAAAGAACAAGGGCTTGTGATTTTGCAGCTTCTGCCAGTTGTCTATAGAATAATTCATCAACCTCTTCATCCTGGTTGTATGGTCTATAACAGACTCCCAACAGGATATCTGCCCCATTGGCCTTCCTCAATTTTACCCATAAACATTTGACCAGTCTATCACACTTTTTAACTTCCATGCAATCAAAACACTCCCTAATATAGATAGCCACCCCACTGCCCTTTCTATCTTGCCTATTCTGTTTGTAGAGCTTATAGCCATCCATTGCAGCACTCCACTCATAAGAGTCATCCCACCATGTTTCTGTAATAGCGACTATGTCATAGCAGTCGTGCTTCACAATGGCTTCCAGCTCCTCCTGTTTGTTGTCTATGCTGCGTGTGTTGGTGTAGATGCACTTGAGCTGGGCTAACAACTTCATTCTCAACAACGGCCTGCCACTCTTAGGCTCAACTCTAGCAGGCCCAGTTTTATCCCCTTCCTCCTTTGAACCTAGTTTAAAGCCCTTTCAATGAGCCCAGCCAGCTTGTACATAAGGATTCTTTTTCCCCTTTGAGACAGATGAACTCCATCTGTCGCTCGCAAACCCCGTGCAGCATAAAGTTCCTCATGTTCAAAGAACCCAAAATACTGTTGGTGGCACCATCCTCTCAGTCACATGTTAATCAGGTAGGCCTTCCTTCCTCTTTCAGTATTCTTCCCTGCCACTGAAGGGACTGAGGAGAACACCACCTGGGCTCACAAGCCCTCAAGAGATCTCCCCAGGGCCCTGAAGTCTTTAAAAATTGTTTTCAGGTTTCTCTCTGTAACATTGTTGTTACCAACCTGGATAACCAAGAGAGGATAATAGTCCAATTGCTGTACCAGACCAGAGAGTTCCCTTGTAATCTCTCTGACCCTGGCCCCACAGAGGCAGCAGACTTCCCTATGGTGTGGATCTGGCCGGCATATGGGGTCCTCGGTTCCTCTCAGAAGGGAGTCACCAACTACAATTACCCTCCTTTTTTTCTTGTTAGAACTAGTCCTAATGTGTGGGGGAGACTGACCAACCTTGGGTGACACTTCTGATGGGCCTACATCTCCATTATCATTTGTTTGTCCCTCAATTTCTAGAGCCCCGTACCTGTCGTGCAAGGGCAACCGGGAAGGGGAGTGAGGCTGGGAGGGGATTTGCCTGTGTAGGAGACCAACCCACAGAGCAGGGACCTGTTGCCATTCTCTCTGGTCTCTTGGGTCCTCTCCTTTTACCTGGTGGCAAGGGAGGAGGGGATCCTCTCCTTCTAATGGAGCCTCCACCTGCTGCCCTGTCCTCAAGGATGGTAGGGCCTGACCCCACCAGTCTATTTGCCTCTCACACTCCCTTATTGTTCTCAGCCTTCCAATCTCCTCCTTTAGCCCATCCACCAGGCTGAGCAGATCATTCACCTGCTCACACCGGACACAGGTGTTGTCTCTGTCACTCTCTGCTAGCAGTGCCGGGCTCTGGCACTCTCTGCAGCTGGGGCCCTGGACACCTGCATGCTTCCGCGGGACCTCTGTCTGGGTTGCTACATTCTTTCTCGCAGGAGCTTTCCTCCAGGTAGCCACCATCGCTGGTCCTGCCCTTTTTTTTTTTCTTTTTTTTTTCCCTCAGTCTCTCGTCCGCCCCCCGCGTGCCCTTCTGGCCGCGCCAACACACGAGATAACCGCTTGTCAGGCTGCAGTCACGTGACTCTCTCGGCCTCTTCCGCCAGAGATCCCGGGTCCTCCCGGGCCTCCCCTTCCTCCCTTCCTCCCTTCGGTTTCCCTGGGTTAGGGAACCACGTGTCCTCCTCAAAAACCTCCAAAAAGGAAAAAAAAAAAAACAACCGAAACAAAACCGTAGGGCTTCGGCACGGGGTTTAGCGGTGCCGGCGCCGCTGTCTCGCTGTTCGCGCTCTGAGCGCCGCTTCCGGTTTCGCGGCGTTTAAACCTGGAAGGTACGGTGCTGGGCACAAGTGGTACATATGTAATTGAGACACCCTTTGAGGTAATGGTGATGTTTGAAGGTTCTTGGACTGCAATATATTTCCGCTTGTTTCAATCCTAAATGTTTTCTAAACCAGGGAACCTGCAAAAGAACAAAATAAATTGTTCTTCCTTAATGACTGCTGGGATTCCCTAATAAATCTAGTGGCTATATGAAGAGTTTTCCGTGTGTCACCCTTACAGCTCTTCCCTGCAAGAAACCACAGACAGTTTTCATTGGAGATACGGAGACAAGAAAGCAAGGCAAAAAACCACCAGAGAAACTAGAGTAATAAAACTACGGTGCGTGGGGATGAAGATTTATGCTGGAGTATAAATATTTTTAAAAGTACATAGAGTTGCTATATATTAGAGTGGATTGTGTCATTAAAAAGACAGAGATAAGTATTAAATCAAAGGTCTTGGAACATGAAAATCATATTACTAGAAATCCATATTGCTATAAATGCTTCTTATACAGAGAAATAAACATGGAAGAAACAATATTAAACAGAGGGAAGTATAAGTAAAAATTATTTTAAATAAACAATGAGGCTATTAGGAGAGAAACTCCACTTTAGGAAGGACTTAAAGAAAAAAACCAGACTTAGAAAATAACATTATTAGTCATTATTACTTCAGACAAAACTATGCAAAGACTATTCAAAAAAGAAGAATTAGGTCTCCAAATGCCTCTGAATTCTCATGGAAGAAAAAGTTAAGTTCAAATCTCATGTATCACGTGATGGAACAGAGAAAAAGAATATCTAAGATGAAATCAATAAAGATAGCTCCAAAGATCAAAAACTCAGGTAGGAAAATTTCAAATTCAGTGTTCACTTTATGGTAAAACATCTATGACCATCATTAGGTATTCAAAACTGGAGGGATGGAATTGATGTGGAAGGATTTTAAAATGTTCTGTAGAAGGAAAAAGGGATCAGTTCTCAAATTTTGTCATTTTCTTGATTTTTTTTAGGTATAATTTGCTCTCTCTATCATGCTATATGTGTATAAAAGTAAAAAGAGAGATCACTGTCTTTCTAGGCCATCCATTCAAAATAGCCCTTCTTGTTAAATGGTATAAAAGAGGCTCCTGTAAAAAAAAAAAAAATCACTTTTAAAAGGATAGATAATTCAGCCATAAAAGCTCATGTTACTGGATGTCTCTACTCTGTATCCCTTTATGAGACAGTGTTCTGGATTGAGAACCATTAATCTGTATTTTGTTGCTAATTGGTTTTATTGTTAAAAAAGCCTTTGGCTTTTCTTATGGATATTTATGCCTTACCTTATAAATCCACCTATATTGTGCTTGCCCTACTTAGAAGTTCCTTTCCTGTGTGCTCTTTGGTAATGAAGTAGATGGTATGTTCTTCTTCCCTAAAATGTCCTTTGTGTTTCTTTACTGCATGCTCTATAACTCTTCAAAATCCAGTTTAAAATTTAGACAGTAGAAAAGTAGGCTACATTCCAGTAGGTGCTAAGGGTGCTTCAAATAGCAATCATTTCACTAGAAGTAGGGAGTTTTATAAAAAGGTTTTTTTTGTTAATACTGGTATGCAGTCACACACTGTTCAGACTCCCTTCCCTTCTCTAACTTCCTTGAATCAAATCAGAGACGTCCATCAAATCAGAGACAGTCCATCATTTCAGGTGCATGGCTACCTCCACCAGAAGTTATATTGTATGAGAAACTGATAACGTAGAAAAATTTTGGATTAGAATCATGGGTGTTAAAGAGGCTTCTGTACAGTGTCTCCCAGCCTGAGTAATGTCTGTACCTCACAAAATTTCAACAGACTAAACAATTTATTTTCCCCTCAGATCAATGAAAATGCAATTTTTTTTCTCGTGCTTGCTACATTTATATAATGCAATCCTATATATTTGTATTTTTAAAAAGCCTGAAAACCTGACTGGTATTAAAGATGCAGATTTTTTTAAAAAATTGCTATCACTGAATTTTCTAGAACACATGACCCTGTGTGGGGAAAAAAAAATTAAAACATTAAATTAATTAAATAAATGAATATACAAAAGTCCCACCGCCCCCCCACCCC
>JAVSBS010026882.1:0-47326 GCA_033124195.1 Coracias cyanogaster | reverse complement strand
AATGGTGGTTGAATGTCCTTGGTTACACAAAGGCATATGGCAAATGCATGAGATACAGTTTCCTAAGTGTTATATATAAGGTATTTTTAAATTACCTCTAATGCAACCAATGGTTTTGGATATGATTAACACTGTAGAAATAGATTTTGCTCAGAATCTATTATTTATATGTTCAACAAAGACAGTCTACTTTTAATTCTACTTCAGACCCTCACAGATATTGAAATTGTGTGGTAGGAATCACAGCCAAATTTGGTATTCTATTTATAGAAGATACCTGTTGCAGTGAAGTCCACCAGAGCCTTTTATGCAAACAGTATATGCATTTGAAAATATTTTCCTCCTAGCTGGTAAAAAGTAATATTTTAACATGATATTGGCTTTTATATCCCTTATATTCTTTTCAGCACTGAATTACAGAGCTGAAATCTGCCTACTTGGATGCTTACTACTTACATTTTGATATCAGATTTTCCTTCTGAAGAACTGCATACAGCACTAATAATGCTTTTGAGTAGCCTAATAAAAGTAGTAGTAAAGGGGAAAAGTGAAAAATAGGTTTGGACATGGTTAATATTATTCATTTATGAGAAATGAGCCTTTATGAACAACTGATCTAATTCATTGCAATTTTACTTAGCTGAGATAAAAACATCCCAGGATCTTGGTTATTTGTCCTCGGTCTGAAAAGAATCAGCTCTTCACCTGCCAGTTTTGGGGAGAAATATAGATACTAGGGAGGAAGGCGAGGAAGAAAGGGAAACACTCATTCATTTCAGAAAAGCGGTAATGGAGCAAGACTGGAGGCCCAGCATCAGATCCCTGCTCCAAGGATTATGTAATGTGTTCGTCCAGTAAGCTATCAACTAGGCAACCATCTCACAAAATAGCTCTTCTTTAACAAGTGTTAAACTAGCCTAGTCAAGTGGGTTAGGGCACAGCTGAGAAATAAAGGAGGAGCTGAGAAGACCCCTAAACCTATTTTTTTCTGGTGTTATATGGGGTAGCAATTAACGAATTAAGGGAAAAAGCAGTTTCATTAATGAAAATGACATTTGCTACAGTGCTGAGCACACCTACAATGTTAGCCCCCAAATGTTGGGAAACAACGGAATGCCTCATCTGAAGACCTGTAATCTTTGGGTCTCCTCTTGCCAGGATGGTGGCTGCTCTTTAGGTGGTTCAAAAACTCTACTCATGAAATTTTTAGCATTTAGAGGGCGAGGCAGGACTGTAAGAATCACCATCAAGCACTGCCGCCTGCATGCCAGGTCTGCCTAAGTCAGCTGGATCTAACCATTTCCCCCCCTGAATACCTTACTGGTATTTCACTTTATTATTACCAACTGAAAGTGGTCCTGAAACATTTATTTTCTAGGAATTTTTCAGTAACATACTCTATCTGCTTAACAGATGTTAGTAAACAACAGTCATTTTGGACTTGGTTAGTGAGATCAAAATTTTATCCTCCAGGAATGAGAGTCCCCCAGGTTTCCTATTCCCTTTCCTCAAGTGATTCACTGAGAAAGAATGCGTAATCTTTTGGGTGTCCACAGACATACCGACACACAGCTTTCCATAGCTCCCCAGTGTGTTTGCTTGGCAGAAAGGAGGGAATAATCATGCTGTGTTCTCAATTTCTCTTCCAGTATCTTCAGTTTCCCACCAGTGGGACCAAACCTCTACCTCTCCTTGTCTGTGTGCTGTGGAGGCGTAAGAGCAAGTATTTTGGTTGCCATCTACACTTTCCCTGTGTTTCCTTCACAGGAAGGTGGCTGATAGTGACTGTTTAAGGCAATGAGGATCAAATGCCTATGGTGTCACTGCAGTATTCAAAGGAATGCGCCAAGCAGCACATCTGAGCTGATATTAGAGTTTTTCAGCCCAGAGCCACATTAGAAAGGTAGTGAGTGTAGCCCTGAATGGAGCGAATGTGCTCTGCTCACAGTCTCATCCAAGTGGTATGGCAAGATGCCTAAATGTGTTGCTAATTTAAAGTCTTGGAGGCAGTGATTATTTTTGCTCTAAGCCTAGCTCTGTTTGTTGTTTTTCTCTCTATAATCGCTTATTTTCCTTTGTGACAAGGCCTATCAAATTGATTCCTGTCTGACAGCAGAGTGATTACTTACCACTTGGGCAGCCGCAAGCAGTTAGCTGGCCCTTTTGTCACTCCTGGCACCTGACTCAAAGCTGCTCAGGCAATAGGTTTTGATGAGATTTCAGGAAGGTGCAGAGTCCAGGCCTGACACGTTCAATATGCCATCTCTCATCCAAAATAGACAGAACAGGAGCTCTTTGCTAAAGCACTGCTGCAAGGGAGTATTTTGTTTGCCAGCTGTGAAACTCTGTCTCCATGGAAGGGAAGTGTGTGCCAGGTTGTTACTTAACACAGCTACTTGGAATAACCAACAGCCTGGTTTTGTTTTTCTTTTTGATTGTTGTCTAATGACCAAAACTGTGAGATTTGGCTTTTCAGTTCAAATTGGTTTTAAATAAAAACAAAAAACTATTTTATTTCTGTATATCTTAACATATGACAAAAGAGATGTAATTATCCCTGTAGTCCATATGCATCTGCTCAGAATGTGCCATTGATTATTCCACACTTTTCAAAGTATTTTCTCACTGGAGTGACAGTACCATAGATGTAGCTAATGAGCGAAACATAAATTGCCGGTCATCAAGACTGGTTTTCAAACTCCCTCTCTGCTCTTTCCCTGGATGATGAAACTGTCTTACTTCTGATGCATCTGGCTCATTTCACTTATTAATGTAAAATGAATTTATTATTTTGAGTAAACAGGGCAAGTGGCATCCTGACAAGAACATTTGTTTTCTTGTTTCGGCCAGTGATTTTCTTTATATCTTACAGAGTGCTGGAATACACAACTGAAATATTTTTTGCACTGTGTCAATTGTGAACAGCCATCTGAAAGAAAAATAAGTTTATTATGTAAAGTTAGTTTAAGGTTTAGCAACCTTAATTGTGCTTAAATGAGTTTAACCTGTGGCATCAGTACAGGTGTAAGACATTGAATGTTTTTAGGAATCACACCAAAAACACTCCAGCTTATCTATTGGGATAAAATTCTGGAAAGTCAGGAGCCAACATGAAAGCTTAAAATCTGGAGCTGGAGACAAGAGAAATAGTGTAATCACTTGGGAAAATTCATGAAGGGGGATTTAGCCAATTGAGATTAAAAGGCATACAGGAGGAAAGAAAAAGCAAACCTCTTCATTTATTTGCTTTAAATTAATGGCTTTTCCAGCTGAAGGAAGCACAGTTTTAGTTTGGGACTTATATTTTTTGCTATATTTCTTCCTTGCACATAAAATGAATTTTTATATGGGTCTGTTTAATCCATGAATTTTTGTGATGATTATCCATTTGCTATCACATTCTTAGATATTTCTTAGATATTAATACACGGCAGTACTTGACTATGGTTTTGAATTAATTTTATGGTCAATGCTTACTAAATATTTTATGTAAGAGAAAATTTCCTTTAAAGCACAGGCATATTCTCAGTATCAGCTAGATCCCTTAAACTTCTGTAAGCACAATAAGCCAGAGATCTAAACAGTCACTTTTAATGTTTAGCATCCCCCACTGCTCAACAGTTTGTCTGGATTTTAGAAAGAGATGAAAAAAAGATTTAAAGGATTTATTTGTTTTGCCTTACCAGCTACAGCCAGTGACGCCACTAAATGCAACCACCCCTCAACTCTGTGAGAGGTGATAGTATGGATTCTTCATCTCAGTTCCCTATTCCTGACAGCATTTATAACAGCAACTTCCACGCAGCTTGTTGCAAATGGGAGGGCATTCAGACACTGGGTCCTGTAAGATTTTCTGCTGCATTATTTAGCTTCAGGTTATGCTGGACAATTATTGGTAAATTATTGTTACCCTTTAGATTTTCACTACTTCTAAGTGTAGTTGAGCTATACATCTCTCTTTCACTTACTAGATGTTTGCAGGTTACACCTAAATTGCGTTTTGGATGATAGGCATTTAGGTTGCTATTCAAGAATGTAACTCTTTTAATCAAGTTTTCCTGTGCTGACCCTGTGTGGATCCTATGTAGTATATGTAAGTGTTTGATGAGTTGTTCACAAAAACAAGAAAGAGGCAACTATTATTCATGCCAAAGCTGATGAAATTTTCAGGGTTCACAAATATTATCTTGAACAGCTGTTGTCTAAATATTTTTTATAAATAAATAATACATCATCCTAAGTAGGGGCTTTCTAGAGCTTATTTCTTTCATTAATTAAAAATGCACAAACTGTTTTTCTTTTCATAAACCAGAAGTTGCCCTGATTGTATCCTGTGCTGTGACAAAACACATGAAAATTATATAAACCAGCACTTGAAACTTCCCTATGATCTCGCCTTCAAAAATCATGCACAGCAGTCAGAATAATTTTATCAGTAGGAAGTATAAAACAAACAAAGACCAGAAGTGTGGCCATAAAATTGTTGTCAGAGGACTGAAATTATATATATTACATCACTCTTCAGAATATACTGAGAGTAGAAACATTTGAGTCAGTAATAAGTTTTGAGCAAGCTGAAGAGGTAGGATGGAGATTGCTCTGTGCTGGCTGAGCTGTGAAGATAGAGCTTGGATCCTGAGAGTGTGAAATGGAGAAAAAATGGTGTCCTAGTGGGACTGAGAAAAGAAAGTAATGCCTTATTAAAGTATTAAAAATACATCAGGTAGTAGCGATGGGGTAGCTTTGGGGTGCCAAAGCAGGACACACAACACAGCTCTGTTAGCACTGGATTTTTATCAACAACTGGCATGAGGAATGAAGGAAGCAAGCATTGGCTAGCTCTTTGTGTCATCTGAGATAGAGGAAAGGGTGATTTCAAGTGACCTTCTGATTCTTGGACTTAGACACTCCCTACTATGTTTCCTATAAAGTCTAAAATGATAACTTTGAAATGTTTTAAAATACTTATTTGGTATGACTATGAAGATGGTCTTTTTGGATGGCTCACTGTACTTCATTGTGGAAGCAAGTAATATAGAGTGAGTTGCATATCATTAACAGCAAGAATATATCATTAACAGCAAGAATATATCATTAACATCAAGTCATCAGCAGGGACTTAAGAATTGTGACTTGTTCTCTAGTAGTTATTAAACCATTTTTCTGGAAGAAGTAGGGGTTTTAAAATTAATTTCTAGAATATAGCATCTTAGATCACTAGATAGTCTTTAAGGAAACTGACCTCCATAACAGGGAGGCATTTTAATACAGTAAGAGTACCTTCAATTTTCCACCTCTTTTTACTACTGAAATACTGCGGTAGGAATAAACTATGAGACTGGGATGTGGATCCCCAGGTAGGAGGCAGAAACTTCTGTCTTGGAAGCAGGATCATTCCCTGAGAAAGGCAGCCATTTCTTGCTCAGCAGTAGCCCAACCTTGAACTTGAGTTCTGCTGAGCTTGGCAAGCAGTCATGCTCCTTCTCCCTGCTGTTGGCCATTACAGGATTCAGTTATACTTGACAAAACATTGTATAATTTTGGTCTATGGCCAGTATTCTTTTCTGGCATGTTCAAAGAAACATTAAAAAGTAGGACTGGAAAAGAACACCTTTCTCCAGGGCCAGACCATCTTTAAGTGATCTTTACTGGTTCTTTTCTAACCTACACTGAAAGACTTCCAATGATTTCTACAGCCTCTGGGGCAATTTATTCAAGTGCATTACTACCTTTATTGTTTAAAGGTCTTACTGACATCTAAACTGAATTTTTATTGTCTCCATTTAAGCACACTATTTCTTGTTCTGTACATGATGAAGAGCAAATTGTTCCTTCCTCTTTGCAGCATTTTGATGCTTTTAAAGGCTATTGTCACTTTCCTTTACGGCCTTATCTCCCCTTGATTTTAAACAACCCTGTTTCTACTTTTTTCATTGTTTTTGATGTTTTCTAAACCTCTGATCATTCTCTGGATTGTTGCCAACTGATTAACATCTTTCATGAACTGCGGCATCCAAAACTGCCAATGAACTTAAGGTACAGCCAGGATACTGCTTATACATACTGTTTATCCATTTATATGCCCTTTCCCAAAATGTTAATGTTTGAGTCATATTCATGTTGTAATCCATTTTTCTTGAAGCACTTTTTCTGTAATACTGCTATCAAATGAGACATTTCATAGCTTATAGCTATTCCAGTGACTGCTCATGCCTAAATAGAAAACTTTACATTTGTCTTTACTGAATTGCATCTTATTTTTTCAGGCCATTTCTCTAGTTTATCAAGATCAATTTCAGTTGTTCTCCAGTAACCCATCCTCTTACAGTTTCATTTTGCTTAGCTACAGCAGGCAGGGCTAGAGTCAGTTCTTGCCTTTGACAGTGGGCTCAGTTAAAGGTTTCATAGACAACATCTGATAGTGCCATCTAGACCACGTCCCCAATTTGCTTATGAGAATATCCTGTGAAAAAGTATCACATAAACATCTAGATAATGGATATCTGCAGCTTCTTCTCTACTCCTGAATCCTATTTCTCTATTATAGCAAGAAAACAGATTTCTTTGATATTATTTGTTCTCAACCAATCCATGTTGGCTGTTGATCGTTTTTGTGTCCTCTTGATACTCGTTTGTTCCCAGAATTTTTATACTAAATTAAAATTAGATGGTTAATTTATAGTTCATTTTTTTTGCAGACCATGCTTTTCTCTTTGTTCAGGAGAAGTTTTATTTTGTTCCTCTCCAGTCATCTAGTGTCTCACCGTATTCAAAAAACTCCTTAGAGTAATCACTGAAACATAGTGCTTAGGTCACCTCTTTAAATTGTATAGGATAAGGTTTATGTATCAAATAATTTCAAAATCTCTGACTTTCATAGGTGTTCATTGACCCCTCCACTTTCTTTATTCTAGGCTAAAGTAGTATATTTTTGTTATTAACATAACATGTGTCAGTCACCAGATTGCAAATATCATTCATTGTTTGAAAACACTGATTCAAGGGATGTCATATATCTGTTGACCTTCCTGATGCCATTCATAAATAAATTACCCTCTCTTTTTCATGTGGAATAATGTCTTCCTACAGCACATATTACAGCATGTTTCCACAGCATTTCTCTCTGTCACTTACGTTGTCCCTCTTGTTTGCTTTTATGACCTCTGCTGTCTTCATCACTTTTGTGCCTCGAACTCCCTGAGTCTGTCTGTGTAATAACTGTATCATCTTCCCCTCTAATCTGACCTAGTTTCTGCTTTCTGTGAACTTCACTCTTATTTCTTGAGCTCCCAAGAAGAACCCATTGTTTAGCCAGACTGGTAGCTCCCATTACAGTCCTTTTCTTCTCTGGTTTACACTAATTAATGTTTCTGATTCTGCTTCTTTGTTTACTTGTGTTTTAGACTTGCTCCCCATAATATGTTAGGTGCTAGAATCTGAGATAAAAGAACTCTGCTGTCTTGGAAACGTTGAAGCTTATATATGTAAAAAATTATTTCTGAACAAATCCATAATATGCTTGCTCTTGTACCTGTTGAATGGATACATATTTGTGACAGTCAAGGAAAATCATGCCATAAAAGCATCATTTCCAGTTCTTTTTCTTACTGTATCAATCATAAAATTCTTCAGATAGATTATAAAATATTAATAGTATAGATCAAATTATTAGCAGTATATAAACATACCTATACATACTGTAAAAATTTGTAAGCACCGTAAATAAAATCTTACAATAAATTCTTAGAAGTACTATTTTCCTCACAAAACTTACAGCATCTTCTTGGAATGAAATATGTATTGCTACTCCCCAGTAAATATTAAATACAATCCTTGTTCAGGGAGACATATTCAACAACCATGAATATCGTTACAGTATCACTCCTGGTCTGGATCAGATGCTATTAAGGAAGGCATGCTGAATCAGTTATAAGACCTGTAACACAGTCAACTATCATGTATTTTAATATGTATGGAATGGCTGGTCTTTCCTTGAACAGATTTGGATACCTCAGTGGCAAGGCATTGTTTGTGGAGCTCTGAGGATAAATTGGTTAAATTTTAAATAATTAATTATATTATAGGTGTCAAGGATTAAGAAATGCTAACCCATTTACAGGAAATGCTGTGGACATTGCTGTAGCTAATGAAAAATAAGTTTTTCATTTTCAAGTTGTGACTCTAGAAGTTCTTAATGGAACATTTTACTTTACATGCTTAATACATTACCAGAAATAAGGTATAAATACTGTTGGATGCTCAGATAAATATTGCTCTTGTGCTTTTAGCATATTGCATATTAGCATTCAAAGGCTTCATGACCAAAATCTCAATAATTTCAAGAAAGCATCTGAAAAATACAGTTTTAGAAAGCTCTCAAAAGTTATTTTTCTAGCTATATTCTTAATATGAGGTAATCTTTTGTACCAGATGGGGTCATCTCAAATAGCTTTCTATATACTTCCTGTTAATTCAGGTAAATTAAAATGTATTACTAAGTAGTTTAATATATAGTGAGCCTTGACAAGACATAACTCTTACTTTCTTACAACTTCTGTTGACAAGAAGGTGGTAAAGAATAAGTTAATGAAGCAAGTAGTAATAAAGACTAGCTTTTAGCTGAACAACAGAGCTGTTGAAGAGGGTATGCCAACAGAGATTTAGTTGCATAGTTTAGAGAGAGAGGGAGGAAAGACATAAAAGTTTAAAATTCCCAGCCATGTGGCATTTGCTTGCCTGTGAGTGAAACTCAGAAGGAACTGGGGCAGCTTTGAGACATTTCTGAGGAGCAGAGCTGGTTTCAGAACAGGAGCAGCTGGCTCCAGTTTCCTGAAGATGACAGACACAGAGCCAGCCTCAAGTGCATGAGACTGAGAGACCCAGGGTTTGTGCCCATTTATACCAGAAAAACCAAACACACATAGGCCTAATATATTACATAAGTCCACAAATAAGCTCTTGGAGGATGAGGGCCATTTAATACATTCCTTTAAGGTAAGTGCTGCTTCCCTAGAGGAGAACGCGAAGCAAACCCTGGGAAGGAGTCACTGCAGGTGCCAGAGAAAGTCTGAGTCCAGCCTGTAAAATCACTGTCTTCATAAGAGTCACTCTGCAAGTATTTATAAAGCAAATGTTGAGTTTAGGAATTAACAGCCACAAACTGCTGCCATCATATTAAATCTACAACAGTCACCGCAAAGCCAGCACCTTCAGGCAGAGGAAAAATATATGGAAAAGGAGGTTTCATGTGTCCATGTTTCAGAGAACTCATGCCACTTGAAAAAATCCTTCAAAGAAAAGAAGAGAGCTCAGTGTTTGAGACACCCATGTGCTGCACTCAGCCAAAGGAAAGGTGAATACAGGCAATTTGTTTTCAGAACTTCAAAAATAATTTGACATTCATAAAGCAATCCAGTTGTAAACAAAATATGACTGTAATTGCATTTCAATCTGCTCCTACTGTAAGGTAAAAAGAAAGGGCTCATTTTGGGGTAAGATGTCAGAAGTTGTTGATTAAGTCAGTTGCTGTGAAATAGTAAAAGGTCAAGGCAGTACTTCAATTTCATTTCATGCTGTAGTTCTCATCACCCAAATTTCACGTAAAAGAGATCTATTCTTTTTTCTGTTACCTGTGGTTACATAGCACTTGCCACGCGAGTTACCCCAAGCCACTCCATCACCACAAGTTCAGATTTGCTGCACCCTAAAGCAGAGCAGACACGTGGCTGAGGCTGTTGGCTGAGGCAGTGTGGCATGAATGAAGGATGAGTTGTCCAAAGTCCCATGGAAACCTATGTTACTGCATAACTCTAGCGTCCTCTCCCATACTCTGGTTGTACTCTCATTTGCACCCTTAATATTTGGCTTTTAACATCCTCCAGTAAACATCTAAGACAGACCAAGATGCCTGACGTGCTTTTGTTACTGATATCCTTTTACTAGTGATGTCAACTCTTGAGCATTTCTGTGTTGCTTTTATTGAAGAATTTCCCATGAAGTATGTGAATGTCCAGCCTGGTACTCCCCTCTGCACAAACATTAGTCATATTTGCCTAGAGAAAGTATGCAAAAAGATGCTTTTTTTAAGGTGGAGACAGAAGGGAAATATTAAATACAGGAAGGAATTTCAATATCCAGGACATAAATGCAGCTACCTCCTCAGCCATCTCAAATGTGTTACTCAAAAAAGAACTTCTTTCAGCTTGCCAGGACTGGGACACAAATAAAAGAAGATACTTTAGAAGTAAATGAAGGGAAGAGCTTATACTGTGATGGTCTGACATTGAAATCTGTAATGGCAGAAGGAAACAAGCTATCAAGATTAGCATCAGGCAAGAAATTGGTGTCACTGGTAGGAAACATCTTGGATTGCATCGCTGCTACTTAAGCCTGGCTGACAGCAACATCTTTACTGAACAAGATGTGTTAGATTTTAAGGAAATGACAGTGTTTATCAGCCACAGACAATCTACCCAGATCTATTAATTGATTGCCAGTGAAGATCTTTGACAGAAAAAGATGGCTGAGGACCTAGTGGTTCAATCAGTTAATACTCTCAATTTATGTGCTAGCTGCAGGTGCAGAATCAAATAGCATGCTAATGCACATAGATAGAATTCTAGGCAATATTTTCTCCTTTGTGACTCAGGCTGAACACAATTCCTTTGTAGATTAGAAGGGGAAGAAGAAGAGTGGCTGTGAACAATTGAATTTTGAATGCTATGTCTATTTTCTATAGAGCAAGCCATATTTTTTAATCAGTAACTTCATCTTCTGAATGTGACAGAAGAAATGCAGCCAGTAGATTGCCTACAGCATGCAACACCAAACCAAATTTGAAGAAAATGGAGAAGCATTGAACAGCCACAAAGGACATTTGTGCAATACTTGTGCATGTAAAATGGAGGTGCTGAGGGAGAAAGAAAGAAAATGTTTGTCATGAAAAACCTTCAACTTACCTGATAGAAAAAGTAATCACTGGGACCCTTTGTAATCTCTTATTTCAGTCTGTGTTACTGAGCAATCTTGTATTTTATAATATATGACTGCTCAGGTGATGTCCCTGAGCATCAGGTACATCAAAAAGGGACCATAGGGGGCCAGAAGGAACTCTGGCCTGGTTGAGGCCCAAGGTCTTTCCTACACTAACTGCTCTCTCCCACTGAGTTATAGAAATTACGTGACCTGCCATCCTGCATGTTCACTTATTTGGACCAGTGTCTCTACAGTCAGTGTAGGGCTGACCTTTGAGGACTATATGCCAATCCCCCTTGCTGAACATGGTCTTCTGTCCTGGCTCTAGGCTTCAGCCCAAGGGTCTGTGCTGGGGACCACATCCCATCATCCTTGATACAGGTATATTTTATACAGCGCTGACAAAAGCTTATCAAATTTCATGTAAAAACAGTTACTTTTTTCATACCTTGAACATCTCACCTTTGATCATTACTAACCTTCTATTTGTTAACCTGAATTTATTCATGGCCAGTCTACTAGATAGAACTAGACTTCTATCTCTAGTAACTTTAAAATAAAAAGTATTTTAAAGACCTCATTTTATTCCACAGAATGTAAAGCCAAGCCAGTGAGCCTATCTGAGACTGAGTCATTTGTGCCTGGGTTTTATCTAGTTTCATCTTCCATCTCTTCTCCTTAGCTTTATGTTCACACATAAACAAACTTCTTTTTTTCAAAATCTCTCATTTCTGGAAATGAAGAAGAAGGTGTTGACGCTTTGACAATCCCTTTAATATTTTTTTATGTCACAGATGCTGCCCTCTAAAGTTGTTGTTGAGGCAAATAATTGAGAGATCGTAAGGCGTATCATTTAGAGAGAGAAATTATCAAGAAGTGTTTTAATAAATGGGCAAGTAGTTTTTTCTTAGGGAAAAAGGTACTCTAACCAAGAAAACTTAAACTATATTTAGATGGATATACAAGTAATATTTTCTGGTTGGTGCAATAAATAATAAGTAATGTGTCATTTTGTCTCAGCCAGTGAACTAGAAAATTTGAAATCAGCTGGAAAATATAAGAGCTGAAGCTACATAAATAAGCTGTGAAAGAAAAACCTTTTGGATTTTGCTATTAATCAAGCTCACACAATACTTGAATCTGAAATATTATATGCAGTTTGTTATTGAAATCTCCATATTAATTAATCTTCGGCTATTGTTGTTCCTTTAGTATGTCACGAAAACCAGGACAATGCTGTTTTCCTTTACTCAGTCTTCAACAATAAGCACTTGTTGTGCCAGTTCAGTCATCCTCATTTTATGCTGCCATCAGTTGCCTGATCACACAGGCCAACACCATACCCAGCAACATCCCCTCAGAAGTCTTCTTTCAAACAATCCTGCCATCAATTTCTGTAGGCCCAGCTCCTTTGCTGCCCACTGTGGTGCCAGCATTGCCTGCTGGACACAATGGACAGAGATGGCTCCCTCAGTGGCCCTTCACATGGAAGGACACCATTGAGAGAGCTCAGCAAGATGCAACCAGCCCCAACAGAAGCTACACTCAACAGGAAGCTCCTCCAGCTGATCGGCTCCTGGTTAACATAGCCCTGGTCTCGCCCATCACCCCAACCATGACCACCTGGGTGAGGGCAGAGGCACAGGTGGGCCAGGTTCTGCCTTTGGAACATGAAGCCAATAGGAAAAACCAAATATTTTCAGGCTGTTACGCAGAAGCATAATAATTATGAGTGTCCTGGTTCAGCCAGGGCAGGGTTAACTTTCAGCAGTTGGGTAGGTGGGCAGCCGGGCTATTTCATACCATGCCGACATCACGCCCCCAGCACCCTTCGCGCACTGCGACAGGGTGAGGCTGCGCTCAGGCCCATCTGGGTCCACTCTGCCTTTTCTGCACGCTCAGTACCACTTGTTCTGTACCTTGTTTTCTTACTGTTATTGCTGCTGTTGTTCCGATTGTCTCTTGTGTGTGAGTGTATGAAATTCTCCTTAGCTCCATCCTGGCTTTGTGCTCTCCCTGCCTCCCTTCCCAACCGGTGGCAGGGGTGGGGAGGGCAGCAGCAGCAGCCACGTGGTGCTCAGGCCCTGGCAGGGACTGAACCACCACAATGAGCATCCACTTTTTTTTTTTGAAAAATACCTGATAATAGAGAAGCAGTGGTAAAATTCGTGTATACCCAAAAGTCATGATTTAGAGATCTTTGTGAAAGGATCATATACAGTGTTCTTAGCCTATAGAATGAAGATTTATCAGTATTTCGCATTCAGTGTATATATATGCAGTAACATACAGGGAAGTCAGAAGAAGTAGGAATAGCCAGTGAGAGACTGGGTAGAACAATTTATGATATGCTAATGATACAGTCTGTCTGGGAGTTGTAGGTGCCATGGTGCAGCTGAACTTCAGTGACTGAGAAATGGGTGAGGTTGGTCTGTAGCTGTATTTGTCACAGAAAACATTCATGTGATGCTGGAATATGAGAGCAGGGAAGCAACTGGAGGAGGCAACAGAGATTTTAAAGACCCTGCTTTAGTTTGTCGCTAAGGCTGGATTACACTTACTGTCCAAGACATTTTTCTTCTCTGCCTGATCTTGAGAGTGTTGTGATAAAAGAATGTCTGTTCTTTTGTCCCTTTAGGATTACACAACTGAAAAGAAGCCTACATGAAGCTTTAAGATAAATCCAGGCAGAACCTAATATTGATTTTCTTCCTGAGTTTACACATTTTCAAAGATTTATAAAGGAACATTAAAAAAAAACTTTTACAATTTTTTTAGCTTTATTATGAACAAATATGTCTGCTCATAGTACAGTTAGAGTCTGAAATGCACACTAGAGCATACCAGGACCAAATTCTTTAAAATCTGCACTGACTGATTACTAATTCTGACCTCTAAATAGAGCACACACCTGTTGAAGTTTGTGACTATCTCACATGTTAAGATATGCTGTGCCTTGCAGCACTCATTCCCAGGCTTTATTTCAATGACTGTTGGAACAGAATATGAGATGATTGATGGAGGAAGACAGGGGATGGCAAAGAGAACACAAAACTGAGTACACAGCTGGGGTCCTCACTCCATATACACCTGGGACATGATCAGGGCACACAGATCTAGGAACAGGGAAGTACTTAACTGAATTTCCTCCTGCTCATTTGTCAAACCTGCAAATCTGCTACACAAATACTTTAAAGAGAGCTTGCCTTTTGTTTTAGTTCTTATGGGTTGTCATTGAGAAGTAACTAACACTTGTGAGTTAGTTGACATTGTGACCAAAATATGAGTAAATACACTGCCAGTTGCTTGGAGCACTTCTATATCAAGCATAGAATGAGTCTTGGTATCTAGTAAAACTAGTGTTTCTTAAGGCAAACCAAGTGAGTAGATGCAAGTAGAAAGATGTTTGAATTAGCAGTTACTTGATGTGCTTTATAGCCTACAAGCCCTTCTTTCTTTCCTTCTTCTTTCCTTACTTCTTTCCTTCCTTCTTTCTTTCTTCTTTCCTTCTTTAGCTGGTACAGTTTTAAAAAGAGAGGAGGTGGTTGGCTGTATTTTTTTCATTATTGCCTAGTGGTTAGGGCACATCCTATGGGGTAAGTTGCACTTTCTCAGTGCTGTAACCATTTGATTATTTTATTAGGGATAGGAACCAACAATTCCTCCTTCTTTCATTCAGACATTTAAAATGAAGAGTTCCTGAGTGATTCCATGAAGACATCATGCAACAAATTATGGATTTACCATCCACAAATTATGGATTTACCATCCATAGATGTGTGAATACTATCAGGATTTTCTCTGCCTCTCTAATGGAGACTCCTAGAAGAGATTTCTTGGGAGGCTGGAGCCCATTTGGAGGTGCCCAGCTCCCCAGGCTGTTCAGGGACTGAACCCTACCCCTACCCTCCTCAGCGGTCCTGAGCTACAGGCAGTTGGAGCCCACTTGGCCCACACTGCTCCCAAAAGCCACCACTGTCAGCTGCTCCCTCTCCCCAGGTATCATCCCCTACTAAGAATAGCAAACAGTTAGTCCTCTGCCTCATGCTCAGGCTCAGGTCAAAAATCTCTATCCCCAGTGCAAACACCACCCATCTGGGGTTACTTTTCCTTTTTAGGTGTCCTACCCAGAACTGCTTAAAATCTGTTAGACAGCACGTCCTTATGGCCAGGTCTTTCATAGCATCCATCCTTAATGTTTGCACCTGTAATAGGCTCCATCACAAGCCTGACACACCACTTGTTTTAAGGGCCAAAAATCACACCAAAGCTGGAAAGGTTTTGATAAAAAAGTGCCAGATGGCCTTTGAAGGAGTTTGCAGGATGTCTGTGGTAGAGGAAAACATAAAACATAGCTCTTCTGACTGGCAGACATATTTGTACAAGTATCCAAATGCTCTGTCATCCATCTCATGCAGAGAGATGGCTTAAAAATCAGATCAATGCCCACCGTGGAGTGACAAAGATCTGAGTGACATGTTTGCATCCAGTAATACATGCAAAAAACTGTTTACATTTTTTCTTTTCTGTAATAAAAATAGAAATCTGTTAATGAGCACTCTCATTTCCTGTTATCTTCATTTCTACTGAAATGTCAAATTTGTTTAGTAGGTATTCTCAGATTGCAAATCAAGGAGGAGTACATTTAATTTGTCTAATTAGCTATAACATAGAACATTCACATATGTCAATAATCAGTGGAAGATTGTATTTTCAATCATGTTTGCCTGTTAAGCTTATACTTGTAATACTGATTTCCTTCATTGTTACATGCCCTAAGGCATGAGAAGCAGTGAATTATTCATTACTGAGGAGCATTACACCAAAGCTACATTGCACCATGTTCTGTGAAGAATATGGCTTACTGAGTGTACAGTGCCACCACCACCAAGCTAGGTTAGTTGGCTTCAGCTCAGGACAGAAGAAATGCTTTCACCCTAGTTCCTGATTCCTTTGCTAGAAATTGTGTTTTGTATGCTTTTCTAAGTATTGACAGTGCGAGAAGTTGGGCCAACAATAAAGCAAAGTATATTACTGGCATTCGGAAAATCTTCTGAGTAGTAATAAGGAAAAAGTATGCTCTAAATATGCATGTAATTTCTGAACAGATCATTTTAACCACTGACTAATTTAGTAGGTATTCACTTCCTCTTTCCCCCGTGCAACTCTTTCATTTTTCCCCATGATGCACAGTTTGCTCTTTACTGTAGAGCTCCAGCAGAAACAACTTTAAAATACCTGTTCTGGTGTTTTTAATCTTACCCTAAGGAACAGTCTACATGGAAGCTTAGCTGAATTTTCAGGAGATCAAGAAGCAATGAAAATATATTTTCCAAGAAGAACTTGTGGCTTAAAAATGTGGTGTGACACAGGTGCCTATACTGCTGCTATTCTTAAGGGACCATGCAACTTTTAAAACCAGAGCCTGGATAAGTATTCTTTGCTGATGGCTAAATGAAAAGGAATTTCAGAATTTTATCAACAGTTCTAAGGAAGGTGAGCTGTTTAAGTGAAGCCATTATATACTCACTAGGGAAACACAAAGGAATTGGGATGCCAATAGTTTTGTGCAGAGATATAAATTTTGCAGAGATAAAAAGAAAAATGGTTGTCTCAGACATCTTCCCCAATCAAAAAATGTATAGGAGGATTTGCTTTAACAGAAAGTCTTGATATAGGGCACATTTTTTGTAGGGATGATATATGTGCATATTTTAATGAGATAATAAATACCCTCTGTATGTAGAAAGCTTGCATATTTTTTATATTTTCTTTCTCCTTCTCATTTACATAACACTTCCAGCCAGTTTGTTCCCATTAAAGACACAGGTGAGCTAGAGGGAGACACCATCAACTGGGTATGCATCATGCATTGCTAAAATCTTAAAGTTCTTTTTGCACTGTAGAAAGGAGTGACTCCTTTGTTGACAGAAACCCTCTGTAAGTAAGTGATATTCCCTTTAATGGCAAGAAATCCCATAATAAACAGATAGAGCCCTGTGGGGCAAAAGCACAGATTCAGTGTTTACAGTTAGATCTTGAAGATTACCTCCCACAGGTTATACTGTGTGAGAAAAATAGGGAATTGTCTTCAACAGTGTTTCTTACTTGTGCTGATACAGAAATCCATGTATTTGGAGGAACATGGAGTACTATAGGACAATTACAAGAGAAACCTTGCAAGTAATCAACTCAATATCTATACTACTGCAGCCTTTCAAAGTAAGTTTGGTTGTACAGCTGAAATGGGACAACCACAGCTGAAATGGGACAATGTATTATGTGGTTGCTTCAGGTAATGGAGACCTGCACCTGACAGCCTGGGATTGCTCTTGATTTAGTGCTAGTTTTGAAGTAGGAAAGCCATTTATCTCCTGATTACTCTGCCAGTTCTTCTTACTGGAGCCAGCAGTTGTAGAAGATGCTGGGCCAAACTTTTTCCATCACCATGTTTTGAGAACTGACTCAGCTGGCAAAGATGTTTTGCTATGAGAATTTCATAAATCTTAGGTGAATTAGGTTCTTTCAAATCCATTCCAATATAAATCCTTCATTTCTGATTCTTCTTGATGTGCCTAAGTTTCATAGAAAGTTTCTTCTTATTCAGAGTTTTCTGTATTTTAAACTGGTTTATGTTCTCAATTTTTTGCTGAATACTTCAATTAAAGAGTAAATCAGAAGCCAGATAGCAGAATTTGCCTTTGTTCTTAACTTTGTTGATAATGATTATAACAAAACCTGATTTAAGACTTTAAGGTAGGGCTTCTCTATCTCCAGTAGTTGTCAAAAGATTTTAGGAATCCTTAGGAAAGTCATAAAGAACAAAATAGAAAATGTCCATATGTGTGCCCACATATTGAGAACTGGATGCAAGTCTTATCCCTCGCTCTCAGTAAGGATACACTAAAACTCAAAAAGATAAGAGAAGAAGATAAAGGAGAAATTATGATGACTCATGAGGAACAATTTTGCTTACAATGAATGATTAAATTAAGATTTACTTTAACTAAGTAGATACTACTTTTATATCTTTTTTTTCCCCAATTTACTAATTTCTGTGGTTTGCTACTTTTACAGGTCTAGACATTTTATTTTAAAAAGACAATATTTATACTGATCATTATATTTACTGCTTGATTGTTCCATACTCCTCTATGTACCAAGGAGAAAATTAATGAAACGTTGTTTGGAATGATGACATAATTTAGGCAAAGCAAAATGTGTAATAATGGAAGATACAATCCATAATTTTACTTGCAATTAATTAGAATATGAGGAAAATATTAGTGGACTGAAACATTAAGAGTCTGAGACTATTCTAGGAATCTACCCAGGGAGAAGGAGAGGACTTGAGCGCTTGGTACTTGAACTTCCACACATGGCCTTTTCATCACTTTCTCCTCTGCCTGAGGTTTGAGCAGAGCCAGCTGGGCACAGTTTGGGAGGAACAGTGCAGGCTAGGAAATGCTGTCAGTAAATGGTGTGAATGAAACTTGCTCTTATTCTGAGTGACGGGTGACTCTGAAAGATCTTCTGATGTCCTCACACCTACTTTGTAGCTCACCTACATACCAGCTGGGGCACAGACCTGTCCTAACTGTAGCTTGAATTACAGACTGTATTGCTTATCCCACAGATGCTGCTGGCTAAAAGAGCAGTATACAATTTTTAGAGAAAACCGAAAGAAGAAAAGGTTGTGAAAGCTCCTTTCCATGACGTCATACCTTGCTGTCAGACTGGACTTTTAGTCAAATGCTAAATCCACACACAGTTGTATTTATTTCTCTTCATCCTTTCTGGAGGCCACCAGGCATTTCATGCTTTTACACTTTGGGGGAAGGTTTCACAAAATGTTAAATGACCATAATGTCAATTTTCCAGATGAAATGTTCCTAGCCTAAAGGTTAGACTCAGCTATCAGGATGAAGTGATTGCCCTATGTTCTCAGATGAGTAATATGAGGAAGGGATTAGGGAGAAAAGATATTTCTCCAATGAAACACAGAGATTTCTTTCTTTCTTTTCTCACAGATTCATGGCACAGGCATACAACATAATCAAGACCTTGATAAATCTCTGAGGAATCTTATAAAACAAATACAATTAGATTAAAACCACCTGAATAAAATAAATCATTTGAATATTACCCATGAAAATATATTCTGTAGTTAAACTGAAAAATTATGTTAGAATTTCAGGGAGATTTGATTAGTTCTGTACTTTTTTCCTGAAAATTAATCCTTGTTCATCTGTAACTCTTCAAATTCACGTGACTTTTCAACTCTTCTGCTCAATTAAGCACATAATTATGACTAATGTTGATCTTGCAGCTGCTTTTTCAGAGTTTTTCCATCCAACAAAATGTGGGTAAGGAAACAATCTGTACGAATTAAGTAACAGTGGAGGGGCAAGATTTGTAAGTACAGGACATTTCTATACTAGGTTAGCTGAAACAATTGGAAGAATTCAGATGTTTGAGAGACATGGTAGAACTTAAAGAAGAAGCTATGATCCACAATGTTTTTTCTGTTGGTTTTGTTGTTTTTTTTTTCTCTTTCATCTTTGCTACATAATGTATAATTTTCCTTGGAAATGTTGCCCTCTTCATATGCTTTGATCCTTATAGTTACCAAAATACTGCATTTACCAATAATAGGTGTTCCCTCATGGAGTTTAAAGAAGCTAAGAAATTAGAAAAACAATTGAAAGATCATGGTTTGCATACTTCTTCTTTTAAATCTTGACTTATTTTTAAGACATTTAGAAGGAATCTCTAAACTCATACTACCTGAGTCTGATCCCAGGTCTCCTG
This sequence comes from Coracias cyanogaster, assembly GCA_033124195.1. Classification (NCBI taxonomy): domain Eukaryota; kingdom Metazoa; phylum Chordata; class Aves; order Coraciiformes; family Coraciidae; genus Coracias; species Coracias cyanogaster. The sequence continues at coordinate 27,541 of JAVSBS010026882.1, read as the reverse complement.
TTGCACCAACACACTTGTGGTTATTCTTGGAATTTATCATCATTAATGTTCTCATTTCTGATGGCTGACTACATGTTGACTTTTATTCTCATGCCTTAGTAACTGCTTTGTGGATGATGGTGGCAGAAGAAGTTCTGATTAAGAAGTTCAAAACGATATGATTTACTAAATGCACAAAGCTCCTGCTGTGTCCTCTATAATGTCTTTCTTCATTTTTTACTTGCTTGACTTGAAATTAAACCATGCAGTGTAAATAGCAATGCTTTAATGATTAGTTATCACAAAATTCTGTAAGAGTAGTTTATCAATTGCTCATCTAAGAAACCTAAATTTTTTTCAAATAAGATTATTCTAAGACGCATTGTCATGTTCTGTCAATTTTATTCTTCATTCCACAAAACCTACTGTCTCTAAACATTTACAGTAGCATAAGAAAAATAGTTTTATGTTTTGTTCCTTGTGTCTAAAAAGTCAGCTTTTATTTGGGGCTGGTGGACCTTTTTTTTTCCCATTTCTGGTAATTCTGCAATAGTATGTGATATATAAAAGAGATGCATTTTCTCATTTGCCTTTTTTTTTCTAGCATTATTTTTAGAACTGGGTCTTTTTTCTTCAGTACAGCTTCTTTTTAAGTGGGAAGTTACACAGTTTTCACAGCAGAACATCAGTTAATGGAGGAACTTTGTTTATTTTTATTGTCTTTATCTAAAAATGTGACACTCTGTTCAGTAGTCCAACCAGCCAGCTCTACAGTACCCCTAGGCTGTCTTTTATGCTAAAGACTGATATAATTATATCTAATGTTTCTACTCTGTGGCTGGAAGAGAGCCTTGAAACATCATTCAGGCACCATATGCTCCACCGATGGCAAGACTGATAGATTAGAAAGTAAATTGTTTGGTTTCTGGTTACTTAAAAGGCATGGTGATTGATTCTAAATCTGATCACAGTGTCTCAGTGCCGGCACTCTTAGTAGCTGCATGGCCAGTTGCTGTAGGAATAGAGTCCTGCTGCTCAGAGTTTCAGACAGAAGTCTCCTGTGTCACAGAAGTGTCACATTCTTTTTGCATAACATGTAGGTGAATAGTGCTTGGCTCTGTTTGTACTCTGGCTTCCCCTTCTGATACTGGGAACCTCCATTTCATCTATTTATTTTTACTGAAACATGAATAATCATTAGCTTATGTGGAAATAGATTTCCTAAAAACTGTAATTACCCTAGTAAACAGAATCAACTTGTTCCCCTTCCAATGCAGCAAAATTTGTGAGCTGGATGGTGAGCATGTCTCACTGTCCAGCTAAATTACATCCTCTAAACCAAGTCACTTGTGAATGAAACTAAAAATTGCTTCTGGTCAGTAGAGGCAAGTAATTTCTTTCACACATACACATACATTCTGCCACTTACAATTTTGTTGCAGTTCCAAGTAGCACAGCAAATTCAAACTCAGGAAGAAGCAACAGTGTGGGTATAAATTAAGGTAGTTGTCATAGATGTTCCAGCTCATAGCTTATCCAGTTCAATATCCCATATCTAGAGGCTAGTACTAAGTATTTTATAGGAAGATATAACCCATTGTGCATGAAAATATGCCCATCACATTACATTTCCTTCTAATCCTAATGGAGTTGCATCTAAACCTTCAGGCATGAGGGTTGATATTTTCTTAGAATGTGCTAGTATTAACTGTTGCACTTTGGGGTTGTCATCCATTCATTGTGCCCTTTGGGAGACTAGGGAAGCGCTAGGCTTTAGCATCTTATCAGTCAAAAATTCCCTGGCAAACTTGTATTGTGAAAAAATAAAACAAGCAAACAAATCTGTAATTCCTATCTGCTTTGCGTTGTTCTCCTTTTGTTCTCATACCTCTGTTTAAATCAATAGCCTTAGAAAAGATAGATCAGTGAGAAAAAAGTATGTTGTACTTCCTTTTCTCTTCCTAAGTCTGCTGAATGTCTTATCAATGTCTTCTCTTTTTTTCCGATCTGTGGGATACCCAAACAATTTTGTGAAAACAAGCACTATTTTGGTATAACCCCAACTTTGTCCCTGAAGTGTGTTGTCACTAACACACTTCATTTAATATGTAATAGTATCATAATCTTCATAACTATTGCAATGAAAATAATTTTATTTGAGAACTCCTTGTGAACATAATCTATCCAATCTATAGCTATAGCAAATAAATTTGGTGTGGCGTCACAATCACTAGACATCTTTGAAAGGAGTTCTGTACTAATTCAAGTATTGTACATATAGAGTGCTCTTGTTTGAGTTAAAAGCTATCAGAACTCATTAGCTTGTCTTGCAGAAGTTTTTGCAAAGCACTTTTTTGATATGCCTAAGAATTTGGGGAACAGCCACCTCAAATCTATTGTCAATCCCAAATGGGCAGTCTCTCAGTTAAAATACATTAATTCCTAAGATATCTGTACAAAGTTGTGGTCTTTTAATCTACAGTTTGATTTTAAAAAATGTAAGGCTTGCTGCAGAAATTCAGGTAGCTGCCAAAGTCGGAGAAGAGAGTTTAATGTATTAAAGAACATTTTATTAGGCAGTTGAATTGAGGAGACTCCTAATATAACAAAGACACATTTACTTATCACTGGAAGGGGAAGAGCCGTGATTCCACTAGAGAGAATAGACTGAGCTTCAGGACAAAAGATTAAATAGATTAAGACAGTGTGGAAGACTTTCAAGACAAATCTGACAATAAGCCCCAAGAAGATTCCCTGAGAAAAAAGAGAATGTATGTTCAAAGCCTAAACTCCTGACTAACATGTTATGACCACAGAATCCAAAATTAGCTGTTCCACAGGCAAAGATTAAAGTTTGTGAGTGAAGTGTGTATGTCAGGACAAGCATATAGATGATCAAATCAATGGAGTTGCAAGTGGATCAGAGAACTGAAGTACATGGTCTTCTAGTGTTACAATTGCTACAATTACTACTATTGTGCTAAAAGCAGTAGAACAAAGCATTAACTACTGATATTCCTGTGACAGCAAAGTTTGTGTATTGGACAAAGTCTGAAGTAATAAATATTGGTATTTTGATTACTGAACCCTAGCGATTAAAAGTAATCTTTATCCCCCCAAAAAAGAATAAACTGTCCCCAAAGTATAAATTGTCAAGCTTTGTCCTCTCTTTTAAAATGCCGTGAAATTTAGAGGAGTCAATATCACATTATTTAATCTGTTTTTAAGAGCATTTGAAACAGAAAATTAAATGCTGCAGGTATACTTGTGTCCAAAGGGCTTGACCTCATTGTACTAACAGTGAATCAAGAAGAATGTCTTTCAGATTATCACCTTAATTGGTTTTAAGAAGCATGAGGTCAGAATCATCCCCCTACTATTTAAAGAGAAACCTTTTTTGGACTACATGACACTGGAACAAATTCAGCAATTACACATCTCAGTACTGTGAGAAAGAGAGAGGCCACTTAGAGACTGGATAAAATTGAATGACACTGAAGACTTGAAAATATTGTGTCTTGAAACAGTTAGAAGGAAATAAAGTGAAGAAATTGATAAAGGAACAGGAAAGGTGTATTGTAAGAGAGAAAGTGGAAAAAGAAGTCTCAGCGGAGGCAGCATGAAAGGAAATCTTGAAAGTGATTAATAACCTGTGTTAGGTCGATATGATGTAAAATGAATATCAAATTGACCTAAGGCCAGATTGAAGCATCAGAGGAGATGTTTGTTATCCGTACAGAGAATCTTAAAATTTACCAGCAAGGGCATCTGATGCTGACTCTTCTTTTGACACTCATTTGTCATGCTGTGTCTCATCTTTGCACCAAAGGGTGCCATGGTTAAAAATAATGATACTAAAAATCATTCCTGTGATGTAATTACCTGGGGTAATGGGCTAGTAGGAAAAAATCAGAGCACTCTGTTAGCATGATAACAGATAGGAGAGTGATTGGGGGAAAGAGAGTCTAGAAAATTAGATGGAGGACAGCAGTAGGAGCCCTACAGTCTTTGGAGAGTAGAGGCAGAGAGAGGGGAGACAGAAAGCTTTGCTTGAGCTGATTTTTTGAAAATGTCTCAATTTTTTGCATGTGTTTCAGAGATGTGAGGATCCAATGGTTACCTGATTCATCGACTATGTATGCAGAACTCAAAAAATACAAAGAGAATTACTGAACTTATTAAGTGATCCCATAGCTGGAGAAAGGTAAATGTGGAGAAAGTCTCAGCAAACAGACACAAGGTGAAGCTCAAGGAGCATAGGATCAAACAGTGCTCTTTGAAAGTGATTGTAAAGAAAGATTTTTACAATAGAGTGATCCTTGAGCAGTCACAGAATAAGGACAGATGGACAGATAAAAACAATTACGTAGAAAGAAAAGAAAATGATACAAAGCAGACACAGAATAAATGGAAAAAAATGCAAATCAGAAGAAACAAAGCTGGTAAAAGAAGGATATTAAAATAAGAATGGGACTTAAACCCACCAGCGGACACAAATACCTGGGTGGCTACTTCAGCAGATCCAGGATCTAGGTGCCTAGAGGATATCTGGACATATTTTGGAGGTGCAAAAACCAGAGCACTGTTATCCCAGCACTAGCCAAGGGGGCAAGTAAGTCTTACCCATCCAATTACCATTCCTACTCTCATAGCTGCTCTCTGGACAGCCTCTAGCAGAGCTAGAGGTTTTCAGCCTGAGGAGTCTCAAAGGATAAGCCTCCCTTCACAACGTCATAGGTCCTGCTGCCCTTTCACCAAAGACCACAGTGGCTAATATACTGCCTGGAGAGGTGGGATCAAAGCCCTGCTTCACCTCAGGTCCAACATCCCTTCCACATTCATGGTCTATATAAGGACTCATATCACTGGAGAGAGAAAAGAGCTTTGAGTTACCACTTCTGTGTTTGAAGAAGATGCTCTTGAGACTACTTTTTAGAATACTTCAAAGTAGCAACAAATAATTCCCTATTCTCTTAGTGATAGTTACCTTGGTTATATTCCAGCTGAGACAGTAACGAAATATCGACCAATATTTTATTCCCAGTCATCTTCAATCTGAACTGAAAAATCTGTTCTAAACTCTGTCACCTAAATATATTGCAGTTCTTTTCTTGCTGGCTCAGGACAGCAGCTGCACTGTAATACGGAAGCCACTTGCCTATTTATCTAATAAATAGTTCCTGGCTCTTCAGTGGTGTTCAGTGTCAGAGAAGGTATAGGTAGCAACTCATGATAGGACAAAAGATACAATTCTCTGGTCTAAAGGGGAGTAGAGAAAAATTTGCCCAGAGAAAAACACAGTATCCCTAACAGGCAGGAAGAAGGACTGAAGAAAGTGGATAAAGCTATGTCTTTGCTTGTTAGATGTTCGTTGGCAAGTCAAAGAAGCCACATGAGATTGCATATGATAAAAGACAGCATCTTTTTTTCTTCAGGCATTTGCTTCCTGTTTGAAGATTTTCCCCTTTCTCCAAACCAGTGCTTTACTTTTACAGGAGTTTCATTGCCAGCAAAATTCTACTTCCTCACTGATTTCTCAACCTCTCCTGTCGAGTTTCCAAGCCGTATGGCTTTCTATCTGCAGCTACTACTAGATTTAACTGATTCAAAATTGCTCCTTAAATTAAGAGCTCCTAGAGACTGAAAAGTATTCTAAAATTTTACACAGTTTCTACTAAGAAACAAGCAGTTCAGAGCTGTTCCTGACTGCAATATTGGAACTGATTTTATTTCATAAGAAGATTAGTCTCCTACCATTAAGCAGTTTTCATGATGACCAAAACATCTGCTGACAGTGGAGCCATGACAGGAATAAAGTGAATGTTTCTTCTGAGTTACATCTGCAATGATAAATCACACAAGCTGAGTTACTGGAAACGGAAAACTGATTAGTTTTGTGGTTGCTTATGAAACAGTATAATGTATAAACCCTGGAAGGTTCCTAATTAGGATTTCTTTGCAACGTTGGCAATTTTCTTCAAAAACTTGCACGTAAATGATATGTACAGCATTATTATTTGTGCTTTGAGCATTGCATCATTTTGGAAAATCTATTTCAAGCTGACTGATCAGTAGACTAATTTTCTCTCTTAAATGTGTAAAATGATGGAATATTTAAAATTAGAAGATTACAGATATCAATCAGTTACCATTTATCAGCATTAGGAATTGGTGCCATGGTCCCATGAGAAATAATTTATACCGAACATACATTTTCTAAGCCACCTTCAGAGTCCTTATTTATCAGAAAGGGATGGATTGTGTTTGTGCAAAAAGCGTGTCACTGTTATTGTACCTCCAGAGAGGATTCAAGAACAAGAACTGTAGCTATACCTCCATAATATAGTAGGAAAAGTATACTATTGTTAATTTAAATTTGTTATTTGAAAGCCTAAGTTAACTAACCAAAATATTAAAGAGATTAATTGGAAAGGAACACTTTCCCGAACCCAGTTGCTAAGAACTTGTCCTTGAACATGGGCACTAGTGTAGACACATGTACAAACCGCATTTCACCGGATGCAGCTCTGCAAAGCACTGTGTCAGAGTAACACCACTTTGTCCAAAGGAGGGTAATATATCAGTGATGAGAGTCTGATACAGTGTGGGGAGAGCCAAAGCAACAGTCTTCATTCATACAAATATGGACCAAAAGATGAAAAATTTGAACCTGAATGTCAAGATTAAGAACACTCTAGTGGTCACAATTTGAGGCACATGAGGAGCACTCCTCAGAGCAGAAAATACTTGCCTCTGTTGGATGTGCCTCTTAACAATATGTAACTTATATAACTATAAATGAAGGCAAAGAAACAAAATTTGAAAGTGTCTTTCAAACAAGGAGTTTGGTTTTTTTTAAATCAACACAACAGCATAAGCATGTGGAGCTAACTGAGCCTTTTTGGTTGTAGTTTCGTATGTCCACAGAAATCTGGCATGCTTGTTTTTCTATGAACTAATTTCATCAAGATTTGCCAGGTATTAGAGGTCTTTTTCCTGAGAGAAGGATACAAGATTTTCTGTTCATTCCTGTCAACACTGAGTTGACATCTCTTTCAGATGGGCTTCTACTGAGAAGTTTGTGGGCTTCTCACTGAAATTTTCTGCTCATAGCCTAAGTGTTAAAGAATATATAATTAATTTTTGTGCAACATCAGGGAATCAAATAATGTTTTCCTTTGAAGATGATAAATCATGAGAATATATATAACTTGCATAAATTCAGTTTGTATGCCTATATGGTAACTATTTATCTGTAACATCCATTATTTATTATCAATAACTTTTGCATACAAGTTATTTGAATTAATCAACCTGAAGTGTCTCTGTACCTTGTCTTCGGCACAACAACAACAGTCTTTATCAAATACAAAGGATTTAGACTATTTAGACTAATGGAATGCAAATACAGATTCGCTGTATGAATTCTTTCATAATTATTACATCTTGTAATCTCTGATCTGTTTTGATGTATATTCAAATGTAAATGTATATCTTTAAGTAAGATCTATTACCCATTTGTGTTACAGATAAGCTGCTTATAAAATTCAAGTGCTTCATTTTCAAAAATTGATGCTTCCAATCAAAAAGGAATTTAAATGAATACATGGGAAATGCTTTGGGAAACGATTAAAGGACTTGCAAATGTAAACGAGCAGATCCCAAGATTAGACCACTGAGAAACATCTAACAAAAAAGACATCAGATAACACAGGATGTAACCAAAAGATCCTATTGAGCCTTTTTGTCTTTAAAGAAATCAAGGATAAACAATTACACCAGTTACCTTCTAAGCATTTGTGGCATAAGAAAACTACAGATGCTCCATTTTTTATAACAAGCTCCATGTCTGTTAGTAGAGCCTTGCATATACAGAGAGACAATGGTCTCTGTCTCCCTATGGGAGTACATCCATCTTAACGTCTCTAAATGTGATAGGGATCCTTGAATAGGATTGTCTAAAATAGGTAGTAATAACCAAGGAGTATCCTAATGCATTTGATAGATGCTCAGTGATGGCCTCCTTTCTGGATTAAGTTTTCTAAGATACCTGACTCTGAGGATTCATTGTTTATCTTTGTATTGGTAAATAGTTATCTGTGTATTTGATACAGAAGAATAGAGGAAAAAAGGCAGAAAGACTCTACCATCGTTCTCCCCATTCCTGTGCTAGTTTTTTGTATTTTCCATGACTCAAAAACAATGTTGAGAGTATCTGGCATTCTTATTAATGCAATGTATAACACACGAAAATGAATAATATGTTAAAGCAAAAGTAAAAAAAAACAAAAAAAAATGTGGTGGAGAAAGGTGATGGAAGGAAAATAAAATCCAAAAAACTTGCCTTCAGGTTTTTTTATACTCTCTAATATTTACAAAACAAAAGAAAAGACAGAGGAAAAAAGTTTTGGGGTGAAAAGAAAAAAAAATATATCTTGAAGACAAAAATTCTGCCATCTGTAATTAATTACAGAGAATTTAGAAAACTTAGACTCTCAAATGCAATTTTTTTGATGATGTAGCAGCCTTCAACTGTATGGACCAAGCTTGAAAGCCAAAGTCCAGAGCATAATTAGTAAGTGGAAGACCAAGGAGCATGTAGGCACACTCCCTTTCTTTTTCAAGGTGGAAGAGACCAGATTTTCCCCTCCATCTGACTTGCATTAGGTCACACATTTAAATACTCAGCCTAGTGTTAGTCAATCACTTACCCATGCCTTTGCTTCATAGTCTCTTAAGAAAAAATGGCTTTGCAAATCAATCAGGCTGAAGCTAAATACGTCACCATCCATCACTTAAATCTACATAAATAATAGAAAATATGTAAAATAACACAAATGGCATCTACAGAGCCACAGAGACTTATGGATGAGGCTTCAGGCAGCTCAGGATCCCTCCCTTTGGGAAGTTTAAGCAACCTTTTGCATTATATTAGCATTTGTTTTTTTTCTGCTACAGCAAAATTTTTGTCCCTTTTCACCATGCTCCTTTACCAGAATGTTAGATATGCTCCAAAGAATAAATCTGCTAAAAATATTCCAGTTCTTATCATCAGAGCCATTCGGGGAAAAACAAAAGTCAACTGCAGTGTATTCAAAGCAGGTACAGTAAAAGATCATAGTGATAAGAGTTTCTTTTGTAACTAAATTTGATTAAAAAGGAAAAAAAGGCTGGTCTGTGTAAAAAATCTTAGCAACTTCTTCAACAAACTTCTTTCTTTCAAATAAAGATTTCTAACCTGCTTAGTGTAGTTCAGCTTTTAAATGCCCGTTGTAAGCCAAACACAAATTGGAAATCACGCAAGCAAGGTTAGATTCAACATATCTGCTACTCAGTTCTGTCCTCTCAAAAGTTCAGGCACACAAAAGCAGTGATACTTTAGATTTTCTTTGCAGATAGAAAATCAAATCAAGTGGAAACAACAGAACTGTACACAGAATATGAAAGAAAAATGTTATTAGTAAAGATCAATAAGGGAGAAAAAATATAAAGCGGAAATATCAAAATCAAATCACACCTCTTGGAGTCTTGGTCCAATATGAGATGTGCACATACTTCAGCAAAACAAGTATTTCTCTTCAAGGGAATAGGTCTGTTTCTACATGGTCACATTATACAATCTTATTCAAAATTAATCTGAATGAATAATTTCTTTGAGTGAGCCAATACATATCCTAGATTAACTGAAAGGAGAGGGACAAATAAGGACTTGAGGGCACTTTGATGAATCACTAGAGCTGAATTTTCAAAAGAGTGTACCTATTTCCTGCTTAGAACAAGGTTGTCTACCTACATAAATTTTCAAAGATGTGTTAAATCTTTGTGTGAATACAGTTAATACAAACAAAGCGCTCAGTACTCAGCTGTATATCTCATAATTTTTGAGCTATAGTGCAGCTGTAGAAGGAGCTATATTTTATAACCAGCTTTGTGATTGATATTTTAAAATGTTTGAGGATGAAATAGTGTGCACTTAGAGAAATTATTTTTTTGGGAAATAGTTTTAAAAATATGTTAGTTGAAATACTACTAATCAAATCTCTGTTGAGAAGTGAGTGGATCTTTGTCACTTTATGAGCTACTAAATTCTGACACACTGTTAATTATAGCTGAACAAATACTGATGATATGAAAATGGTACATTTTCCTTAAAATGTGCAAAAATATATCTAACTTCCTTTGCAGACAGAAATAAGACTTCTAAGGACAGGAAACTCTCAAAGATTTTTGTAGCACTTTCTGTTATTTTTATAAAAGTCTCTTATTCACAGTACACCCTGAGAAATGAAAGGACTTCAGAAAAAAAAAAAAATCCTTCTGAAAATATCTAGAACATATCTTACAATGTTAAGCCAAAGACTGTATATCTGGAAATCAAATATACTTTTGTTGGAAAACTTTTTGTTGAGGCTAAGATAATGACTAGACCTTTCTTACGTTTAGCAGGACATTTCTGAGTCACCACTAGTGAGTAGCCACACCTTTCCTACTAGTTTATAACACATTTTTCATAGATGTGGTATACCATATACCAACAGATCAGATGTACCATCAATGGTTAACAAGCACTTGTGTTATCTTTATTTGCAGATGGAAAATAATGTGCCACCATTGAACATCTGCAAAAAAAACAAAAAAATGATGTCACAGTACAGAATAGATGCTAAGAGAGGAAAAAATCAGTTATAGACAGAAGAACATTAGGTGGAAGTGAGGAATTAGAACAAGAATTAACATTCTGGTGAAGAACTGGTGAAATAATAAGTTGCATAATTTGTCCAGTTCTGGTATCAATCCTTAAGACAGTGACAAACTGACATTTGGAAAAGAGCTACAAAACTTACCTTGTGACTTGATTATATATTATAGGTAGAAACAAATGCTTGCATCTGTAATACTGATTTTAATTATTTCTTTTTTAAAAAAATATTATTAACAAAAATACCATTTAATAAAATTTAAATCTTGATATACCTGTTAATCAAAAAAAATTTTGAAGAAGAGCTAAAATTGTTCAAATAGCCTTCTCTATTTTTCTTCTAAACTTCAAAAGAAGTAGATTTTCTCAAGTGTAATTTTTTTTCCATATTGCTAAGCAACTAACACTTTAAAATTGTAAAAAAATCAATATTAATTCAAAATACCTCAAAGGTATTTAAGTAAGTTTTAGATTTAAATATTTTACTGATTCACAAACATATAAACTACTGATTCATAAACAGAAATTTATATATAAATACATACATACCTATATATTTAACTCTGGATATTTTCTTGGGACCAAAAAGTCCAACCACTCCAGCTGTACAGTTTAACAAAGATGATGTTAAAAGATGTCTGCATTATAGCTATAGAAACAACCTGAACTGGAAGTAGAAAAGATTCTTTATTCTCTCCAAATAAAGACCATAACAAGAAAAGGACTCCAGTAAGAGTCCAGTAAGAAGTTGGAATCTGAAACTAGAAAATTTAATCTAAAAGCAAAGGCATGAAAAGGTTCAACATATTTCTAAAATATAGCTGGCAACTAAGGTCTGAGTGGGGAATGATTTAATGGAATTCTGCTGTACGCATTTATGCAAAGGTCAGACGACATAATCAGAACGATCCCTGCTGGCCTTAAAATCTATGCCTCTCCAAATACATAATTGATGATTATGCAATCACGTGTCTGTGGGGAATGTTTCTTCCTACTCTGTTAAATGGGTAAGCTTATGTTTGATACCACATCTTAAGTATTGATACCCGTTATACATTTTGAGCTTAGCTAATGCAATTATGCATGATATTACAATTAATCATATATATCTGATTGTTTTCATCCTATTAGGCAATTATCCACAGTATCTTCTGACAAGCAGTTTCACTGACTAATCATTTGTTGTATAAAGAGTGTACATATGTTTAATTATATTAAATGTAATGTGTTTTCCTTTAATTTGTCTTAGTCTTATTCTAGTATTCCATTCCAATACAACATAGGTAACAAGAAGCACATGTAAATCAAACTCTGCAAAGTCTAGAAATTCTCTAGCTTATAAATACTCTATAAATGTCATCATCTATCAAATATGAAAATTCTGTAATTAACTAAAAAAAAGGTTGCAAAAGAGATTTTTTTTTACTAGAGAATACAGCAGTTTCTGAGGAAGCAATTTTCTCATCACAGGGTATGTATATACACATACATATATACAAACACATATATATAGAATATGTGTATATAAAGATATAATATAATATGTGTATATGACCTCTATAATACCTATACATATACAACTGAAGTGCTTTGCAGACACCACCGTTCTGCTTTCAAATGGCTCAAGTGAAATGACGGAGTGGCTAACACTGTAAGTGTTGATGTGTGACTTGTATTATCTGCCCTTGGCCTACCAAAAACTGATATGAGATTTAAGATAACATTATATATATATATAAGGATATATAAGGAAATACTCAAGTATATTAATATATCCTTAGAACACTTACCTACATGCTATGCATGATAATAATTTTAAAATGTAGGTAACTGGTTATGATGCTAATTTCCCAGATATCTCATCCTAGTTGCTGTGATAAAGCACAGCCAATCAGATGGATCAGCAGAAAAGAGAAACATTCAGAACATGTTAGAACTGGGTTTTACTTAAACATCTCAGTTTAACGGAGTCATAGCTCAAAACAGCTAAGCAGTTTAATGATACCTATAGTGAATTTGCAAATGTGCACCGTGCCAAGGTTTAGGGCTGGCCAGCCACTAGACAAATGACAGATGCTCTTTATTAACTCCTCTTCCTTCACAAAGGGGAAGAGAAAGACTTACAAATTGGAAAAGAAAACTAAACCAACTTTAAAGAAAATAATAAAATGAAATATATGCAAATACATATGAAACCAATTTCAAACCCAGCCCCCCTGTCATATTAAGGGTGAGAGAGAGACATATGCCTGCCAGAGCCCAAGGGCTTGAACTGAGCAGTTTTGCAAAGTCAAAAGTATGTCTGAGAATTCTGCCTCAGAGCCCCAGATAGGGGGCTTGCACTGAGACAGCAGTTACCTATTTCAGGGCCCTGTTATGGACTTGCTCTGAAACAGTGTAAAAGTTAAAGCTATTATTATTTATTAAAGTGACAGATACAATAGGTTCAGCATTGCCAGTGATAAATGCACTAACTGTAAAAAAGATAATCAAGCTCAAGTTAGTAATTCTCGAGTAACATCTGCTACAGTCAGAGTTGCAAGTCTTTATTATAGTGCTAATGTACATAATATAAGGTATACCATATATTGAAGGCACATCACTTACCAAGAAGGTGTCCCTGTCTTGGGTGGAGGAAGAGGAGAACAGCCCGACAACTGTCTCTGCTAGACTTTCAGTCTTCTTCCTCCAACAGCATGCACAGATGGGTATTCCCCTCTAAACACAACTGTCCCTGCCTTCTAGGTGACATTTAGCATGATTTGGGTGGAGAGTTGAGTAACATAGACCTATAGATTTAGCATGTACTCTGTTAAGTTCACTACCATACTTAGGGGTGTACACTTTAATATTAATTTTGCTGTTAATTAGGCAAAGGTCTTTGCTCGGACACTCTGGCCTTCAAGATTTATATAAGAGCTGCTTGCTTTTGTTGGTTTAGACAAAACAGGACCATCTTATCTTCACAAGACTCCCTCCTTCAGGCATTTGGTGTGCCAGCTCAGTGGATCTCTGGTGCTCTGGTGCTGTGGATATACTGTCTCAACTGTATTTCTTTATTGCCTGTATACCGCTAAATATTTTTTTGCCACAGAGATAACTGCCATGCATATTAAAACCTTCATTCTTATTTTTACAAAATCCTTACTATGAACTGATTTTAAATTTACATTACATTTTCAAATCACAGAATGGTAGGGGTTGGAAGGGACCTCTGGGGATCATCTAGTCTGGCCCTCCTGCTAAAGCAGGTTCACTTAGAGCAGGTTGCACAGGATCGCATCCAGGCAGGTTTTGACTATCTCTAGAGAAGGAGACTCCTCAACCTCTCTAGGCAGCCTGAGATAAATATAAATCTGAGAACAGAGAAAATGGGGAATAAAACCACACCAAACAACTAAAAGCAAAAATTAAACCCAAGGCAGTCTGATTGTAGACCAAGGCAATATTAGCAGCTTGTGGACTATTCTTTTGACGCTGCTAGAAGTTGAAATGCAACAGCCATACATTCTTCATCACGGCATTGTAACAATTCTTCATTACTATATTTGATTTAGGCTGATTCAAAAATTGTTAAGAAGTGGATGGATGGTGTGAAAGATTTCTTAATGACTGAGAAAGCTATTCAAGAGGTCTTACCTTCTACAGGCTACCAAAACCTACCAAAGGGTTATAAAGAGTGGAAATGAGAATTCAAACGTGACTTTGAGAAAAAAAGGCCTTATTTGATTACCAAAATTATGCCCAAAAACTGTCAGTTAGAGGAAAGTGATAGGAAGAGAAAGGATGATGAGAGATAAAGACAACATGCATGTGTAGTTTTTGCAGATGGAATGCTCATTACAACATAAATCCAAAGCACTCATATTTTTTAAAAGTGCTCTGAATTACACTCTGGATGCTCCGCTCATTATAGGAGGAGCCTGTGCTTGACATCCAGGCACCCAACTTGATGGCATGAATACTCCCTTGCGACTTTAAACAGGGCTTCTTAGCCTTCTGGAGACTGTGCTTCCACGCAGCTAAAACAAATTCATCCTTTACAGCTGAGAAAGTTCCCCTCATGCCCCTATTTCTGTTAAGAGAAGAGCTGCATGAGAAAATGAAAAAGTAAATTGTCCATGAGAGGAGACAGAGCGAGCCTCCTGCCCTACAGGCCACCCTGACACCAACATTAAGCAGCTGCTGGGTGTGACAAACAGCAGCATTTCCCAGAGATTTAAAGACAAAGTACACAGAGATGGAGACACAGCGACACGATTCTTAAATAATTATAATGCAATAGTTCAGAGGTCTCACTGAAAATTGAAGGCCTATTGTGCTAGGTATTATATAAATTTGTACAAATATACATCTCCTGCTTCAAAGTGTCCAGTTAATGAAAAGTACTGCACCAATTACAGTTTTCAGATTTAAAATGTATTCTTTCTCCTCTTGTCATTTTTCTGTGTCTTTCTGGGATAAGCTGGCACATCTCTGAAGAAGAATGAAAAGTAGAACCATAAACCAAGCACCCTGGTAAAAAAAAAAAAAAAAAAGACATTGTCAAGAAAGGAGCTTTCTCTTTTGCTGATGTCTTGGATGGCTTTGCATACAGTATAAAATATCTTCTACTGGATTCACTTAAATTACAATGCATAAAGAGGAGAAGGAAAGATTTATCCTGATCTGCTGAGTTTAACTGACTCTAAAATTAACAGTGCTGGAGATGTACGTGGAGATTCAAAATATGTCAGTAATAAATGGCTAATGTTGTCTTAGAGGCTTTCTTCTAATGATAGTATGCTCACATTAGGACACAGCTCTGTGCACATATGTGGGAATATATCCAAACAGCTAACATTGCAGCTATATAATGCTGAGTAAATCATCAGAATGTAATGGAAATACTGCAGACAAGTGTCATTTTAATCAGTAACAGAATTTGTCTGATAAGGATTGCCTAATAAAACATGAGATTTACTGTACTGGACAACTCTGTAGACAAATAATTATTGAATCTCTGTAAAATAATTGGCTACAAGAGAGCACATACCTCACAGAAGCACAGGGTGAGAGGAAATCTGAGATTATGCAGTCTGCACTTTGCACTGCTTTCCATCACACCTCTGGAGCAAGTGCTACTGGATCATTCCTGATAGGCATTTCTCTAAACTGTTCTTGAAAGCCTCCACCTTCCTTACAACAAATACATCACTTAGACATGCACAAGTCTGTGGGGCTGGATGGGAATCCATCCAAGAGCTTGTTACTGTTCTCCCAAGTAACCAGCAATGGGAGAGTAAGAAATGGCCCCAAATTGCACCAGGGGAGGTTTAGGTTGGACATTAGGAAAAAAATAATTCACATAAAGTGTTGTAAAACACTGGAACAGGCTGCCCAGGGAAGTGGTGGAGTCACTGGAGGTATTTAAAAGACATAGAGATGTGGTGCTTAGAGATGTGGTTTAGTGGTGACCTGGCAGTGCTGGGTTAATGGTTGGACTTGATGATCTTAAAAGGCTTTTCCAACCAAAATGATTATATGATTCTATGATACACAATTTCTTTACATATCTATATACATTTTCTTACACTCAAACTACATTCAGTGCCAATAAACTTGAGTTCCGTTAATGGGTGGGATAATGGCCTCCCAAGTTTCAATATGACAGCCTCTTAAGCCAAGAATAATAAAATAGGAAATTTAAATACTAAAAATTAAAAAAAAAAAAAATTAAAAGGATCTTGTTAAACTGTGGAGAGAACTGTGTAACAGTAATAAAAGGTATGCATGATGCAGCTGTCTGATGCAGAAGCAGTAACAACATGCACAGATGTGTCAAGTGTGCTAGGAGCAATAAATTGGTGAATGTGAAAACTAAGGAATTTCCTTCTAAGGGCATAAGAGGTTGGAGGCAAATGACATCATTTTGCTTACAGAAGTGGAGACAGAACACAATCTCCACTTTATTCTCTTAATAAAGAATTCAAGTGTCATTTCTATTCATATTCACAGAAAAGATTCTCACAGCAAGTAGGTGCCATAGTATCTTTGCAGGGGTTTGGCTTGGGTCTTAATTGCCAGGTTTCTCAAAATGGAAGGGATGGCCGTTAGAAGGCAACATGAAATAAGATTGTCTTGCCTCACTTTGTCTGTTTTGTGCTTCTACAGTAATCCAAAGGCTGCTTCAGAAAACTTCCCAAAAGACTCCTCAAATAGTGTGAAATTATCAGAGGATAGTCAAAAGGCTTTTTTTTTTTTTTTCCCCTGAGATGGAATAGTTCTCGGCATATTCCATACTGCACTCCCTTCATTAAATGAGGAAAAGCAATTTTTCATCACTTCTACTCATACAGTAGATCATTGAAGGGCTACTACTTTACCACTTCAATATCTACTACTAAAGTAAGTACATAGTACAGTCCTCAGGGCCACAAGAAACGGAAAAGATCCCGAGGAGAATGAGTTACTGGGCCTGCTCATTCTTATTTCGGTGACCTTCTTTCAGCAATAGATATTAATTATTTTAAGTGTCCTAGTTCTTTAAGGTGAATTGAAAAATTAAGGTAAGTCCTTTACAATGAAAATACACGTATCATTTTCTAGTCTACCTATATATTTGACCAATTATTTCAATTTTAATAATATTTTCATTAAAGCTTTGTAGCTTATATTTTATGTTACAGGACGAGTAAATACAATTCAAAAGGTTCTGATAGATCATTTAAATGTCCAGCAGACCAAGACTGTACTGCAATATTAAGGTACAGAATTTGCAGCTTGTTTAACTTTCACGAGCAAGAGTACAGGATGTATCATTCATTAACATGCATACAAATTCCTGGTTTGATGCCTTCTGCTGCGTATAATTAATTTCACAGTTTAATCAGATTACTTTTAATGAAGTTCACATTTTATAAACTTACTAAGGATAATCACATGCATGTCTTGGTAGGCACAGTTACACCAGAAGGAGGATCCTTTATCTATTTTTAGCTTTTGCATTCCAATTAGTAAGTATAAAATTCCGCTTTTGATTACTGTATATTGACAAGAATTGTAATTATTGGCTAAGTAGTAAAACATGCTTCACAACTGACACAATATGTCATTGAAATAGATCTCTAAGCCTTGTCTTCATAGCAATGAAGACATTTTGCCAAATGAACATCCCAGTTGGTAATCGAAGTATTACAAAGCAATGAGAATACATTTTGTATATGCCCTTCATCCATTTTTTCCTATTACAACATTAGTGTAATTATTGCAGGTCTGTCTGTGCTTCATTATTTTGTGAATGTGATCATCTATGCCCTTGAAAACTTGAATTTAAAGCCCTGAAAAATGGGAATGGCTTTTGCATAGACCTAAGGGACTGAGCCTCGCTTGAGTTAAGGCTGCATTATGGCACTCTGTCAAGGTAAGGGACTTGGAAGGGGAGGGAGCCCTTCAATGTACACACATTTTTCAGACCTTTCACTTGACTGGAGTGGATTAACTGAAGAAAAATTGTAGTCAGCCGAAGACATTGGGCCTATACAATTTTTGTGTGAATAAATATTTCCTGCCAAACAATAAGCTCTGATACTCTGTCTTTTATTGTATATCAAGGAGGTAAAATTATTATAGCTATTTCCCTGAGCATGCAGTTATGACATTGAATTGCTTGTTTTCTACTGAAGAATTGTTAAAATTTATTATGTAGAGATATTTCCTTTGAAGAAATGGACTACATAAACCAGTAGGTATTTCCAGTGTAAGATTCATACTGAAAATATTAGTTAGCATAAAAGCTTAGAAAAAGGAGGTTGAGGAGAACTTTGTGATTGAAGAGAGCTGTCAGCAGCGTTATACAGAGCTCCTTCTAATGTTTCCCTCTGACACTAACTGATATGACCTTGCTCTTTGTTTGTTTTAGCACGTGAATGCAACAAATGAGGCAATACACACAGAGGACAGTACAAACCTTGTCCCAAACATCTTACAGCTCTGAAGAGAGCTGTAAAAAGAAGAGAAAGATTTAATGGAGATAAAGGCTTAATGTATATTCTTAAAATTAATTTTCCATTTAACGTTCTACTCTGGGTGCCAAAAAATAGCTATGTTACTATTAAGATTGCTACGTTATTAAGATTACTATTAAGATACCCATGTTACTATTACTATCCACATTCACTGTTAAGATGTCCATACTTCGTTAATTCAGGGGGTGCAGCTTTCAGAGCAATACAGCAAATACTTAGACACTATTTAACAAATGAAGGCAAAATGAATGTTTCTACCCGCATTTTCCAACTGTAAATATTCAAAGTACCTTACAGATATTGGCAAGATGTCAATATACTTTTTGGACGGTGAAATATTGTTGTTCCTATTTTAAAAGCATTGAGGTTAAGGGCACATAAAATCCCCCCTCCTCCAAAAGCTGAGACCTAAACAGATTATTAAGCCATTACATTATAATCAAAGAAATCAAGCTATTTTAAAACAATAAACCTTGCGAATTTAAAACTGAAGTGTGGCATAGATGAAGGTGGCACAAGCATAGCATCACGTGCCTAAGGGGAATTAGAGAACCCCAACTACTATAAACTATTCTGATCAGCTGAACTGAAAATCTGAAGTCAGTAGATCTTATGTCAACACTTCATGGCTTTTGCTTCGACAGCATTGGGAATCAAAGAGAAGGCAGAATGGTTTTTGATGTAGCTTTATCGTTCCTTAAAGAACACTAGAAAAAAACCTGAACATTCTTTACAACAGAATAAACCTGAACATAGGAGGGCATGACTGGATGGATAGACAAGGGGAAAGCAGTGGATGTTTTCTGTATTGACTTCAGCAGGGCCTTTGGCACTGGCTCCCACAGCATCCTCATGGGCAAGCTTAGGAAGTGTGGATTCTATGAATGGACAGAGGTCAGTAGTGGGTCCAGTCATGTTCAATATATTCATCAACAACCTGGATGAAGGGATAGAGTGTGTCCTCAGCAAGTTTGCTGATGACACAAAACAGGGAGGGGTGACTGACACACCAGAAAGCTGTTCTGCCACTCATCATGACATGGACTGGCTGGAGAGCTGGGCAGAGAGTAACATTATGAAATTCAATAAGGGCAAGTGTAGGCTCCTGCACCTGGAGAGGAGTAACCCCATGTATCGGTACAAGTTAGGGGCTGACTAGCTGGAAAGCAACTCTGTGGAAAAAGACCTACGATTCCTGGTGGGCAATAGAATGACCATTAGCCAGCAATGTACCCTTGTGTCCAAGAATGATAATGGTATCCTGAGGTACATCAAGAAGAATGTGGCAAGAAGGTCAAGGGAGGTTATTCTCTGCCTCTACTCTGCCCTGATGAGGCCTAATCTGGAGTACTCTGTCCAGTTCTGGGCTCCCCATTTCAAGGAGGACAGGGAACTGTTGGAGAGGGTACAACAAAGGGCTGCAAAGATGATTAATGGACTACAACATCTGAAAGGCTGAGGGACTTGGGCCTTTATAGCCTAGAGATGAGAAGTCTGAGGTGGGATCTTGTCAATGCTTATAAATACTTAAAGGGGGAGTGTCAGGAAGATGGCACCCAGTGTTTTTTCAATGGTGCCCAGTGACAGTGTGAGAGGTAATGGGCACAAACTTGAACGTAGGAAGTTCCATCTAAACATGAGGAGAAATTTTGTTACTTTGAGGGTGGCAGAACACTGGGATAGGCTGCCCAGGGAGGTAATAGAGTCTCCTTCTCTGGAGACTTTCAAAACCTGCTTGGACGTGTAACCTGCTTTAGGTGAACCTGCTCTGGCAGGGATGTTGGACTAGATGATCTCCAGAGGTCCTTTCCAACCCCTACCTGTGTGATTCTGTGATTCCACTGTTGTGTGCCTCCTTAAATTTGGCATCATTCCTTCAGGGGACTTTTATTCAGTTTGTCTCTCCAACCATGGTCTGCTCATAGAAGCTTTTGTGCTTTGACAAGGAACACTAGAAAGATTGCATGCTACATTAAAATTAGCTCTTACTTTTAAATCTTCCCCCATTCCCCTTGTTTTATTATGGCTGGTTTAAATCTGAATAATTGCATTATTCCATTTAGCAAAAAAAGGGCAGAACATACTTTTCACAAAGTCCTTCAGCTCTTTGATATTGACAACATTGTAGTGGATTTTTGCTCTCAGACCAAGTGTGGTTTTGGTTTACTTATAAACTTGTGTCATCTTCCCTACTAACCTTTCTTTATCTCTCTCTGTTCTGCATTTCAAAGCACGGTAAACAGTGCTATTGGTCAGTTGGTATATGTATCACGTAGATAAAATATATAAAATTTTATAAAGTATTTTATAAAATATTCATATATATATCAAAATGGATGTGCGTATATGTTGCTATGTTGAATAACTATATTTATGAGACTAGATTAGTTCTCAAAGTTTGTTCTGTTATTTACATTTTGATTTTATATCATAAAATTCATTGTTGTTCCTATGGCCTGTTTTAGTCACATTTAACTGATAGGCAGGTTTTCCACTTTCCTTTCAAGTAAGATAATTTTTGCAGCAATGTTCATTAAAATATAACTGATGAAATTATCTTAAACAGTATTCATTTTATTATTCAATCTCAGCCTCTTGAAATGAATCAATTTTTTTTTATTTATTCATGGCACTCAATCCTCATTTATTAATTATTCATTGCCTGCAGTAGTATTTGAAATACTATTTTTTTTGCTTCCTATTACATTAACTCAAAGCCCAGCTGGTCCAAATGGTTTCAATCTGCTTGCAAATTAAGACCAGGTTTACTACCAGTACAATTGAGAGGTAATATTTATTTTATAATTATTGTTTATGACAGCAAATCAGGTAAGACTGAAAATAATATTTCCATTAAATTAAAATCCATAATTTTTAAATTGAAACTTTCAGATTAATTTTTACTTTTCTCTTTTGTTTTGTTTTTCTTTGCCCAGTCTTCTTTCATTTTTAAAATTCTTCTATGTCATATTTGCAAGGGGACATAGTAACAGAAATTAAGGAGGAAAGGGAAAATGCTGAAACTTTAAAAAAAAGAGATGTATTGTCTCATTTTTGTTGAAGTTTAGTTTTATGGGAGGAAAGAGGTTGGTTGTTTCTCAGTTTTTCTAGACAAAACTCTTTGCTTGGTTCCATAGAAACAGAGCTTCATTTTAAAGCCATCTTAATAAAAACACCAGTGTCTCTGTTTGTCTTGGGTCTTTAGAAAAAAAAATGGTTGTATTATCTGATGGAGAGACTTTTGAAAGATGTCTAAGGAAAGGCTTTCATAAACCTTAGTGACAGGCACAGAAGAACATTTATAAGGAACACAGGCATAACACCGCAGATGTTAATGTATAACAGTTGATCACTAATGTAGGGGAGGACACATGATATCTTCATCAAAGCAATATGAGTAACCTTATACTGAATTACTGTGTTAGTGGGAGATATTTGCATACAAGGCAATGAGCTTCTTGTATTAAGATTTCTTACAAGACCCTTGTGAGGTCAGACTGGTTTTCAAGATAAAGCTAACATTTGATAACCCTGTGTTTGGTAACACTGTAGCCCATTTGAAAGGAAGAACTTCATTAAAGAAATATTTAATAGGTCTATCTTTATTAAGAGTCTGTATCAATGCATTACAGTAGAGTATAGACCAATATATAGTAGCGTATAGACCAAAATATAAATATCAGTGCTAGTACCAATGGAAATAACAAAAGAGAAATAGTGTAAATGTCAAGGTCAGGACTCTCACACAAGCCAGCTTTCATTTAACATTACAGTGAAGAGCTACTTTGCATACTTTTCCCAGTAGATCTTTTAACTTAATTACCTCAAGAGTTGTCAATATGTGGGAGTGCCAGGACGAAGCAGCAGCAGTTTTTCTGACATTACATTTGAAAGTAGTTTTCCTTATGCCAAATTTCCTTCCCTAACAACTTATTTAAAAAAAAAAAAAAAGGAAAATAGAGTGTTTGGGTTTTGTTTGGGTTTTTTTTTTTTTGGAGGGCCTAAATTTCTGCCAGTCAAATGCAATCTCCACAGAGAGAACAGGCAGGGTATTAACCTCTAGAATAAAATTGTTCTTTAGCAGAAGAGTCTCGAAAACATTCACATCATTAAAAAGAAAAAAGCCAACAAAAAGTCCCAGTGCCTTTTTTCCCATACATCTGAACACCCTGGGATGGTTGAGCTCTGAGGGATTGTAGAGTTTCAGAGGCAAGGTTTCTTAATGTGCTTAAATCAGCTTAGTATTTCTTAGCATTTATTTCATTGAAAGGCCTATTTTGCCTCCTGATATTCCATGACACCTACTAAGTTGAACCCTACTCTGTAAGACATACCAGAGAAGATCCCTCCCCGAGAATCTGGCATGAGCAACCAGTGAATAGTTAAATAATAGCCCAGGAGTTGAAAATAAAACAAGGAAGATCAGGTGTGTAAGAAGTAAGATGTGTATTGAAATAGATGGTTAATACTGATCTGTATGAAGAGCTATGGGAATAATCACTCATATTCCACTAGACAGTGTCATACAATATTGTTAAACATGTAACATGCAAATTCTTGCAGTTGCATGAGCAAAAATTAGGTGATAATTTCATCTGCATTGTCAGTTGTCCCATAATTGTATGTATATATTTTTTGTAGCTATGCAGTATCATTATGATCTGTAGTGGTGTATGATACACATAAACACAGGAAGTTCCACCTCAACATGAGGAGAAACTTCTTTACCATGAGGGTGAAGGAGCACTGGAACAGGCTGCCCAGAGAGGCTGTGGAGTCTCCTTCTCTGGAGACTTTCAAAACCTGCCTGGATGTGTTTCTGTGTAACCTGCCCTAAGCGAACCTGCTTTTGCAGTGGGGTTGGCCTAGATGATATCCAGAGGTCCCTTTCAACACCTATCATTCTGTGATTCTGTAATATTTCTTATACATTTCTCCAGAAACATTCAAAGAGAAGCTATGTGGTATCCAGCGTCCTGCTGCTAGAGGGAGAAAGTAAAAATGATAACAAGTTAGTGATTTTGCTAATGGCTTATTTCAGCCATAAATGCAGTGCACTATTCACCTGGCAGTTCAGCTCTGAAAGCTCATAGGTTAGTGAAGATGAGGCAGTGTTTGAGGCATTAAAATCAGCAAGTACTGAAACAAAAGATGCTGGTTTTCCTTCTCCTTACATCCCATGGTGGAATTAAATCCAGAGGAAAGCAAATTACTACTCCCTCAAAACCAATTAACAGAAAATTCTAGAGCTCTGAAATATACTTGCACACCCCGTTTTGCCTTAGAGGCTTCTCTCATAATGAAATCAATGATGTAAGGGGGATTTATTACTTTTCTTATGAAGATATAGTCTCAAAAAGTAATGATTAAGAAAAACCTTGCTACACACATATTATTCTGCATATGTCAGATAGCATGCTATTTCAGAATATACTAAAGAAATGACATAACTGAACAAGGACTTACATTTTATTAGGACGTAGAAGGTGAGAACATTACACCAAGCTATGAGAGCACATTGCCTGTCTGCTGCCTGCCAGCTTTGTAACCTTCCTCCCACGTGTTCAGCTCTCTGATCCACAGCTGAGCTTCAACCTGGCACAGCTGCTTAAATGCCACTCAAATATCTGAAAAACTCACTATGTTCTGAGGAAGCTGTGAGAAAATACGTAGACAGGAACAAAGTGAGTTAAGAAAGGTAAAACTGTGGGCAGAGGTTAAGATTGTTGAGGCAAGATTGTCAGCAGCTCATCAGCAGAGCTACACCTAGCTATAGGGAACTTTCAGCATGCCCTGCAGTTGCAGATTTCCTGCTTGCAGTCTCTTTGTATGCAGTAAATCTTGCCTCAGCAAAGTGACCAAAATAAGGAGGTTTACAGGTTTTCACCCATTCACATGTTTTTCAAGGGCAAGAAGTCCATATAAAATTTAACATTTTGATACACTGGAGACAGGAATATAGTCCCTCCAAACTGTCACCATTTCCTTATGGATGACTTATGCCAAACAATTTATGCCATATAATATTTCTACTGTCTGACTGCATTTTTTTTGCCTTTGAAAACAGACTGTCAATGGCCGTTTGGAGTTAAGCTTTTTCAGACTAAATATTGCTCATCACACTTGCTGCTTCTACACAAGTTTTCCATGGAAGTACTGCTAAGTGCTGTTTGAGACCTTCCACTAAGTTCCAGTAACTTCATTAAGGTAACCGGAATCAAGAGTTATTTATTGTTGCTGACATTGATTTTGTATAGCATATAGATAAATAACAGTGGTGGAGAAAGTTATTCTGCGGCAAATCAACTGAACTGTGCAACACAAAGTCATCTGACTTCTTCACTTTAAAACACTGGTGCATTGGTGTTCAGCTGTACATAATCTCATAATATTCTATTGAGTTTGGATATTCAAACCATTCCACGTTGATTTTTATAACCTTCCTTTACCAATCATTACATGTGAAGGTTAGAAATTGTGCACATCAGCACTTTTCACTTAGAATCATAGAATATTCTAGGCTGGAAGGGAGCTCTAAAGGTCATCTGGTCTAACCTCCCTACTTGAGTAGGGACATCTCTATCCAGGTGAGGTTGCTCAGAGCCCCATCAAGCCTGACTTTGAATGATTCCAGGGATGGGGCCTCCACCACCTCTCTGGGCAGCCCATTCCAGTGATCTATCACCCTCGTGTTGAAGAACTTTTCTCTAAGACCTAGCCTAAATCTCTCCTTTCCTAGCTTAAAACCATTACTCCTTGTCCTACCACTACAACCCTTTTAAATAAACCTTCCCCTGCCTTCCTGTAGGCCCCCTTCAGGTACTGGAAGGTCACTATAAGGTCTCCCTGGAGCCTTCTCTTCTCCAGGCTGAACAGCCCCAACTCCCTCAGCCTGTCCTCATATGAGAGATGCTCCATGCCCCTGAATTTTGTGGTAGGCCTGAGTGTCAAAAGTGTGCATGTCTACTAGACTTCTTTTGGCCAACAAAACAGATGGAAGAGCAATTAGCATGAAAGTTCTGCCAACTTTTACATGCAAAATCGTACAGTCCTACCAGAACTTGCATGGTTGCACATGTACTCATCAAATGAAACATAGGTACTTGAGAACCTAACTGGCAGAAACCCATGATCCTAAAAAATATGAGATCATGTGAAGTTAGGCAGCAGCTGAGTGATCAAGTTGACAAGTGCCAGCAATATCAAGATGTTGAACTTATGCTGCCATATTCCCCCATCCCAATCTGATTCATCTCACACATAAACTGCCGGACCAAGCATTTCTGCTGGATGATGCAAGCAACAGACCAGTCCTTACCCTGTAAAAACAATGACCCACCATTTTCACAAAGCAGCATCCTACTGTATGTGAACAGAAATGTATTTATAACACCGGTATGTCAAAATTTAGTAATAAACAGGAAGTTTCTCTGAAAGGAAGAGAACTTCCTATCTTCTGCAAACAGCCAAGCCTACTGCCTGATTAGAAAACTGTATCACAGCCTTTGATGAGATGCTTAGTAATTATTTGAAACTGCTGAAATCCACAATTGTGCAAAACCAACAATTACGTTTAGCTCTCTGCATCATTCAGATTTCAATCTACTTAAAGCTTACAAAGATGAAGTGTCCCTTTGAATAAGCACAACTTTTTTTTATAACACAGAATAGTCTCTTGTTGAAGTCTGATACCTTACTTACCCTGTAGTAAAATCGTGGTATGTTTGTGTACGATGTATTGCCACCTTTTCTTCCTCCTTTCCATTCCATGTAATATTTTGTGAACAATTCCATTTCTTCATCTTTTAGCTCTTGTTCAGTCTTTTTGGCTGATCAACACAGAAAAGAATTTTCATGTTGTACTCCAGAGTTTTAATGTAACAAGCAGCTTGAGAAAAAAGGAGCAAATGCTGAGGCTTACACAGCTGTGCTGTTTAGCAGCACGAATATTAGGTAGAAATGAATGGAGCACAGGCCTATTATGTAAACTGTGTAAAAGAAACCTTGAATATGTCAGGTACATATTCTGAGTATCTCCAAAGCACCTGTTTCAATAACTGCACACACATGATTCTCTTTAGGGTGTGCAGCTGTAACAGACACATGGTTATGACTGACAAAGCAGCAGCGTTCTTGTTTTATGGTGGCAGCATTGTTTCAGATGCCGCTTACTGCACACAGCACCATAAAATCACTTTTCACTCTGTAACATTAGGGATACCCAAGGAGTACTCCCTGGAAGCAGTGTTCAAGGCCAGGCTGGACGGGGCTCTGAGCAACCTGGTCTAGTGGGAGACGCCCCTGCCCCTGCTGGGGGGCTGGAAGTAGATGATCTCTAAGGCCCGTTCCAACCCAAGCCGCTCTATGATCACACGCCTGCCCGGGCTCTCTGTGGGCTCGCTCACGCAGTTACCCGCCCAAGCTGCCGCCGGGGTACGTACTACAGACAAACCGCCGTGACGGCGCCAGCGCCCCCACGGCTCCGCCGCGCTCCCCGCCCCGTCCCGGCTGTCCCTAACCCCTAGCAGACGGGTGCGTGTCTCTCCGCAGAACGGCTCCGAGACCCCTCAGCCCCGCCGGCAGCCTGCACGCGGGGAAGCTAACGCAGCACCGGACACGCCGACGCTCGCCCCGGCGCCCCGCCAGGCCTTCCCCCGCGGCCCCTCGTCACTGCGGGCACCGGCGGCGGCGCTCGCCCACAGAGGCCCCTTCCCCGCCCGCCGCCAGGCCCCGCTCCCGCTCCCGGTCCCGCGCGGGGCACTCACGGGCGCGGCGCGCGGCCAGCCGCACCGCCTCGGCCATCGCCTGCCACTGCGCCGGCGTGTCGTGGGCGCAGTTGATGCGCGCGATGTCCATG